>APFE030649247.1:182591-244012 GCA_000404065.3 Pinus taeda | reverse complement strand
AACTAAAATTAACAATTCACAATTCACACCTAACAATTAAAATTCACAATTCACACCTATGGTCTCTAAAAGTAAAAACAAACAAATTAACACAGGCTATCAAATCTAGGAGTCAAACCACACACAAACAGTAACTTTCCGGACCGAATACACTAGTTGGTGATGAAACCCAACCTTGCAGAATTCAGTACAGAAATGGCGGTTGGAACAGTTACCCCGACAACCTTCTTAATGAATAGACTGGCACAAGTTCCTCCACTTTAACCGTCTCGAGTGAAGTGAACCCCCCAGAAAATCCAAGTGAGCCTAGCTGACGTCTGCTCCAGGTATAGTGGGATCTTCCCTCCACCGTCACCTTAGGTAGAACCCTAAAGATAATAGTCACTAAGGTCACCAACAACAACAAATATACTTGGGGGAACAGTCTACGATCCAATAGCACGCAAGGGCAGAGTAACAAGCTCAATCCCCTTGCCGGCTCCTTGACAATAATCCAAGGTTTACCGACAAGTGACCCTAGGCTCCTCGACAATGGTTAATCCGAGGTTTACCGTTTGTAGTACGTGCGTATATGGCGTCGTTCCCAATGAAGGAGGATTGATCCCTTCACTGGTTCGAACACGATCTCATGCTTCTCCTTTAAGAGGAGATTTCCCAGAGCATAAATGTAACAGTTGGATTTATCCTACCACAAGATAAGCTACTTGTTTGGTTTTGCTGTCTTGGAGAGTTAATTACTCTCCTACTCCAAGACACTAGCCTGATCTATGTTGGTTTTTCAGAGCCCTAGGAATGTAAAAATTACTATATGAATTTTAATTAAGCGTTGTGTTATTAAGGCTGTTATTACTCAAATGGGTAAATGGATATGAAACCAATGGTGTTATGACCTGACTCAACTGAATGCAATCGAATATGATAATGTAATCTTTTCAATTCGATGAATCCTAACTAAAGTAAGGATAGAGTTTCCATTCACTTCCAACAATGCAAAAAATTGATCACTAAGAGAAAATATAACAAATTCTCTAATGCACTAATTTCATCAAGAAAAACTAATGCAAATCAATTTCAAAACCTTTTTTTATTTTTTATTTTTATGTAAATTCAAATCAAAGAAAACTGATCTAAATCTACGATTGATTTTCCAGAATGTAAACTATGCAATTGTAATCTACGCACAATTCACTTGAAAAGTATGCAAATGTAATCTATGCACATTTTTCATTCATATTCCGAAAAGGAGAATTCTAATTATGCAAATGTGATCTATGCAAGAGAATTCTCAAACACAAGATGATTCTAATGTAATCTAAGAACGAATCAAGTGCAAGTCGAGAAAATTGGGTGAGAGTTCCAAAGATCAAAAAATAAAAACACTCAAAGGCGATTAACACTCATACACAATTTAGCCCCCCCCGGCAAATGAGGGGGAAATTTTTTTGCAAAAAGATGCAAAATTGTGAAAAGACTGAGACAAACCTCCAAGTAATGACCAAAGGAAATCAAATTAAGAATTTCTCAAAAAAGAGACTCAAAACACCCAATTGATGAAAGCTTAAAACAGGAATGCCAATGAAATTAGCCAAGATGAAAGCTTCTGACAGGAAACCAGTGGATCTGGGCAGCAATAAATAAACTATAAACAAAATCTAATGGGTAAAAAGGAAAAATTGAAATTTTCTAAGCTTTTGACAGGGGTACGCAGGCAGCCTGTTGGCACAGGTGTGGCCACGCTCTATGTACAAAGCAAAAGTGCGTACTAGTACGCACTGTGCTTAACGCAGAGGGTGCGTACTGCTCTCAAAATCAAGAAAAATAAAAACTAACTCAACCCTAAGCTATTCCACCCAAATTCACATTCAATCAGTCAAAAACTAGAAATAAATCAGAGTTTCTCAAATCAAAGTATCAATCAAAAGAGAAATCAATAAAATCCATGGATTCCCCAGCAGAGTCGCCATTTTGTCAGGCGGAAAGAGTCAATTTTACGGACAAAACCAACCTCCCTAGAAGCTTAAGGCTTTCTAGTGACAAACAAGACAATTAAGAACAATCCTTCTCTAAATATGCATTTATCATATAAGAAATCAAGTGTTTAGATCTTACCTGTAGTCCAACGCTGTTGTAGTAGTCCAGCCTCGTCGATCCGGATGAGCTCCTCCTTCTCTTCGAAACCTGCATTCACTAACAATCAAACGATTAAATAGCACCTGAATATGTCATAAAATAAAACATATTTAACATATAGACCAAGGAGTATATGAAACAACTCATAAATAACAAATTTTTGAGAAGAATGGACTTATTTGTATTAATAGGAAACAAAAGAAACCATTACAACCTGAGCCTTGGTGTTGTGCAGGTCCCTCCAGGGTCCAGCAAGAGTTTTCCTTTACTTTGATAAGCTCACCCACTTCCAAATGAAACAAGAAAGGATAGGGATCTCTCCTCACAAGCTTCTATAAGGAAGTCCTAATTCCAGCAGCATCTACCCTTTGGAGTATTCAACTTTCAACCTCCATCCTTCTGGCCCAATGCCTGTATTTATAGTGTTCTAGAGGAAGTTAATCAGGTCCACCATCAATGGGATAAGCCCCTCTTTGGATGGGGTAGCTCCCCTCTTGATGGGATAAGTTCCTCTTTCATAGGGATACATGTACCATCTGGAGGCGCTCAATACACATCAAACAAGCTTCTAGAATGCTCTAGAAATGACCACAAGTAACTTTTTTAAGATGAAACTCGCGCCTTTTGACCTTTAGAGGAGTACGCACCCACCCTTTTACATACAGAGTGTACAAGTACGTAGGTATTTTGAACTTGGGTTGCGTACACGTAGGTAAGGTTGAGAGAAACTGCGTACCCAGAGATAAATAGATTTTAAAAGACTTTCTCTCTTTCTTGAAGTTTGACATGGAGAGCAGAGGTATGAGACTTTCCAAGGAGGATAGTATGACAGTTGATGGAGCCATACTAACAGCAGCACCTCCTGGTTGAGAATGATGCTATCAGTTATCTGTCTTCCTTCAACATATCCAGACTGTTCATGAGAAATGATTGAGGGAAGGATGGATTTAAGTCTATTGGCCATCAATTTTGAGAGGATTTTATAGATGACGTTGCAAAGCGCTATAGGTCTGAATTTGTCGGGGGAGTCAGCATGATCAGAGTTGGGGATGAGGGTGAGGAAGGTAGCATTGATGGCCGACAACACTCTCTTGGTTTTGTCGAAGTTCTTTATCAGCTTGAAAAGTTCTGCTTTGATGATGTGCCAGCAAGCTTTGAAGAATTCAATTGTAAAGCCATCTGGTCCAGGGGCTTTGTCAAAGGCCATGGTGAAGACAACTTCTTCAATCTCTTGCTTAGTGAAATTTCTTAAGAGAAGGGATTTTTGCTCCTCCGTTACTAAGGGGGGAATAACACTAATGATTTTTTTGATAGCTTGGGTTCTATCTTGATTGGGCTCAGAGAGTAGTGACCAGAAGTATGAATTTAGTTTGGATCCTATTTGCTCTTTGGTTGAGACCTTAGCACCATCATATTTTTTGAGGGATAGAATATGGTTGTTGAATATATGCTGAATTGTTGATTTATGGAAGAAGCTTGTGTTTCATTCCCCATGCTTTAGCCACTGCACCTGCGATTTTTGTTTCCAAAGCAGCTCTTCTTGTCTTAGCCTGTCTTCCCATTGCTTTTGGAGGTTTGATTCCTGAGCTAACATGTCCTCATTAGGCCCATCCTTGATCATTGATTGTTGGAGGCCTGCCATTTTTTCCTCGAGCTCTTTTTTTCTTTGAAAAATGTTACCAAATATGTTCTTGTTCCAACATTTGAGCTTGGTATTAATGCTCTTGAGCTTTTGCTGAAAGATGTACATAATGTTGTCGCTCTTTACAGAGGTTTGGGTCCACCAACTTTGAATATTTTGCATGAAGGTTGGGTGATCTATCCAGAAGATTTCGAACCTGAAAGGTCAGTTTTGGGGCTTTATCATATTGGTGAAGTGCAGTTGTACTGGGCAGTGATCTGATCCCCCAATGGGTAGAATGTTGGCTTCCATGTCTAGATTCTAGAGCATGATGGATTCTGATATGAGGAACCTATCAAGCCTTGATGCGACCTGTCTATTCCCCCTTGCTTATTATTCCATGTGTGTATACCATTGACTGTGGGAACTCCAATGAGTTTAGATGCTGCCATGAAGGTACTGGAAGCTTTCGCATCTTTATCCAATCTTCCTAGGCGTCCTTTCTTCTCTGCTAGGTTGGTGATCATGTTGAAATCGCCACCTAGGATCCAGTGGTTGGCACCATGGTGTTGTCTGATTTCATTCAAGTCTTCCAGCATCTTGAACTTCTCCTGAATTTGATGAGGTCCATACACATTGGTGATGCATATCGTTTGTTGTAAGTCTGGCATGTTGAAGATGACTGATAGCGAATTCTTAGTGGACAGAGCATTCTGCAAAAGAAACTTGTTTTTGTTCCAAAACATTAGGAGCCCTCCTGCTTGCCCAATGGCTTTTGTGCTTGTGCATTGAAAGCCTTTTGCAAATAGTTTCTTGAGCGTTTCTATGCTGTTGGCAGAGCATTTGGATTCTTGTAGAAAGACCAGGTCTGGAGATTGCGTGAAAAGACAGTTTTTAAGGATTCATCTTTTGGAGGTTCCATTTAGCCCTCTGATATTCCATGTTGTTATCTTCGTTGAGAAATTTTTGGTTTGGATAGGACCAGAGCCCTCATTTTTCCTTCATTGATTAGGCGCCTACCGAGTTCTTGTATTTATTGCTTTGTCTATTTTCTCCCCCACTTTTTTCCTGGACCTTTCGGCTTGTATTGGTCCAGGTCTAGGTTTGCTTGGATGCCTCTTTGGCTACTATCTCCCCATTGCTTTTTGGCTGCATTCTGATTCAGATATTCTAACTGCAGGTATGCCATTTCAATTTTCTCTAAGTGTTCATGGGGAATGGCATTCACACCTTGTTTGGACCATTGCTCGGTGACCACCTGGAGATCCAGGTCACCCAAGATATCTTCCAGGGGATTGATAGGAGCAGTTGAGGGAATCCGATTTGGATGAATTTCTGTGCAAGGAGACGTATACAGAGGATCGAGGCTAGTATCACTGTGGTTGGAGTTGGGCTGCGGGATTTGAGGCTGTTCCTCGGTTTGGGGATGGTCCGAGCTTGGGATGGAGATGGTTGAGGGGTTAGATGGTTGAGGCTACCTGGGTGGATCTTGATCCGGGGGGTCGTGGGATTTTAGAGGGTTTTCGAATGGATCAAGGTTGCTTAGAACTTCAAAGCTATTTTTTTGGGTGGGGATTGTGTTGGAGGGGTGTTTCATAGGATTTTTCCCTTTCTGCTTTTTGCTTTTCCTGGTAACAAGGATGTAATCTGGGGATGGGTTGTCTGCCTTGTCTGCTTTGGGTTGAGGTGGGGGTTGATTTAGGGGGCACCCATGACTAAGATTTCCATGCTGTCGGCATTTCCTGCATCTAAAAGGAATATTTTCATAGTCGATGGACTGCTTCCACTGAATTCCTTTGTGGATCAGAGCAATATGACCTGGGAGAGGTCCTGAGACATCCATATAAACACAGATTCTAGCGTAGGCAGTGTATTTACCTTGAGATGTGAGATCTGAAGTTTTGATGAAGACACCTAGCTTGTTCCCGATGGCTTCCAGGATCCGCTTATTCCAGTAATTCACCGGCAAGGAGTATAGTCTGAGCTAGACTGGAACTTTTGTGAAGTCTTCCTGTTCTGGAACAAAGTTGGGCTTCCAGTATGTTATGTAGAGTCCTGCAGAGTTGTAGAAGTATGGGCCTCCTTCGAAAGTGCGATCTTTGTCTTCCCTGTGGGTGAAGATGACCATGAAAAAATTCCTTGCTCCTAATTGTAGTTCATATTTCCCTTTGGGCTTCCATTTCTGGTTTATCCACCAGTAGAGAGCTTTTTCGTTGAGTCTTACTCCCATGAAGCGATAGATTAGGGCGTGTTTGCTCATGTGATCTCTATATTCTATGATACATGGGTCTTGGATGATTAATGCAGGAGTTTCCTTCGATATCAGCTTGCAGGGGAATGATCTTGTTGCTCTGTTTTGGTTTGGGATGCTTCTCTTAGCCGCGGGTTCGTTGGCTTTCGAGGTATAGTTTGCTGCCGGAGCTTTGCCTCTATCCTTGGATCGGGAGGAAGATGAGGTAAAGGTGGGCTCAGGAGGGAGGCTACCAAATACGAAGGGGCCGAAGGCTGGGGGGGTCGATCCCCCCCCGAGGGTATTCATGGAGCTCTGCATCTAGGGTTTGGTTGCAGGAGTGAGTGTTGCAGACCGACGATCACCTATCATAAAAAATTATCTTTCCCATGCAGACTTGAATTTAAACTAAAAAAAAATATTTCAAAATCTCTATTTGACTTTGCCCATACAAAAATGCGTACATACATGGATCCCATAACACTATACCCACATATACATTTTTAAATATGAAAAAATAAAATAAAATGTTAATTTTTGTGCAGGGTTTACGGGTTTTAATGAGAGCCCACCTACAGGAGCCCATGGCCTAACTGAAATAACCACTTTGATGTGGTATATATACACCCCTTAGGTAGGCCTCACTAATATGAGAAGAAGCATATCAACATTATACTCGATTTCTCCCAGATCAAGTCTGGATTTCCCTTGCCTCTTGCATTCCCAATCTCTAGGAAACCCTGGTTTCCTTTGCATATATGCTCAACATCCTTATTTGGAATATTATTACACCTATTATAGAGGATTTCTTCGTGGCTTGGGTTGGACGGATTAGGAGGAACATTTCATCAGTGCCTTTGGTCTGGATTAGGTTGTATCTATCATGTACTGACTATTGTTAATCAATAAAGAGGCTCATGTCTTGTTCTCGATATATGTTTTCATCTTATGAATGATAGTATGAATGTTTATATATGATGATATAACATATTATTATGTATGCACGTTGAATTATCGAGTATGTATATGCCTCTGTGATTGATTTGTAGGTCTGCACATCTCAGAGGAAGTAGAGGGTTTGGACGCTACAGGAACATATTCAAATGTAAGACCCTCAGGTATGTCTCCAAATCCAACTTTGATAATTTGAATATTTGACATGCTTGATTGAGCGTTCTTTGTTGATTATTTTTTCTTACTCTGTTAAGGCTTTGAACCCTTTCCTTAGGGAACTTTTCCCGTCAATGGCCATGGCTACTTTTAAGTCTAGCTATGGACTTTTAAGCCATAAGATTATAATATATCTATTGTTGGATGGTTTTTCCTCAATTAAAGTTTTCCATGGTAAATCATAGTGTGAACGGTTTATATGTATTGTTTATATGTATTTTTTTATCATTATTTCTTTCGTATTGTCTTTTATCTCTAACATCTTTTTATTTTTTAAATGATTAAATTCACATTAAAGATTAATATTTAAGATTGGAGTAATAATGATATCTAGAAAATGGTTTAGGCTTATTCATTAAGAAACAAATGTTTAAATTTAAAGTTATAGATTAAATAATAAGGATGAAGGGCTACAAAGTTAGAGTTATCTTGTAAGGGACCTTCTATGTTAAAGGCTAGGGACTAGGTTGAGGTTTAATTAATGAGGTCGATGGTCAAAGGTTAAGGATTAAGGGGTAAGGTTTTATGGATAATGGCTATAAATTTAGGGGTTATGGTTAAGAGTCAGGTGTTTATCAAGGTTCAATGATCCTTCATTTTTCTCCTCCTATCAATATCAATTTCATCAAAATGCCTTTTGGAACTCAATTTGTATCTTATCCATCCAACCATTATCAATATGTTCACTATTTTATTACATTAAAAATTCTAGTTGTATTGTCATCCGTGTATTGCTAAGGGAAAAGTTTAAAAATGAAAATTTATCTCAAAGTTTAGAAACCTTGGGAAATCTTACTAGTCCTTAATATGAAAATTGTAAAATGTTTGAGAATATTTTGTAAAGTATTTTTTATAATTATTATAATTATTTATATAGCAATGTGTGATTATTCAGGAACAAGTTTTATACTGATAAATTTTGGGTGAAATATTTTTATAAAAAATGAAAAGTAGAGAATCGTTTTTTGGTAAAGTCATGGAAAATTACCCATTTGTGAAAATTAGCCCCAAAAATTCTCCTTGTTATTTATTTTTGTTATGACTCTTGTGCCTTAAAATTGATAATAAATGAATAATTATAGTCCTCTTTGAGGGGAAAACCTCTTTTTAGAATTAATACAATGTACAAGAGAATATTTGATGATTATAATGCTAGGTCTCCTTAGTGTAAATATAGGAGACAAAGGGTACACTTATAATAAAATGGGACCATGGGGGGTTCTAGCCTACATAAAAATATAATAACATAAATGTAATTAATAATATCTAGGGCCTAATAAGAGGTTTTTGGGTTAACATGTGGCTTATGTAGGGCTTAACATGCCCATCCCTTTCAAAGGAGTTTTGTCCTCAACACTTGAGTATCTATGGATGTTTATGCATGAACACCTTATCTTCTCATGTTTATTCCTCCATTGGTAGGTTCTTCCATTTGATGAGGTACTTAGTAATTGCTCGATTTCTCAGTTTCTTAGTCCTTGTTTCTAAAATTGTTTATGGTTTTAGTATTATTTTCCCTTCATTAATCTATAGTAGAATACTTTAAACTAGGATCTTGTGACCAATTATCTTCTTTAATTAAGAAACATGGAAGATTGGATGTACATGTGAATATGGAGGCAACTCCAACTTCTAATCCATACTTCCAATCCTAGGAAACACCTTATAGGGGCCATAATACATCAATGTTAATTTATTTTCTATCTTGCGTTGCTTCAAGGACATCTATTTATATTGTTGTAGCCTCACAAATACCTAATTCCCCACTTCAAATTCCCTTTCATTATGATTTTGTTGTTTCATCCCATTTTGTGCCATAACCAAGTTGTCCTTCAATTGTTGTTAAAAACTATAGCAAGAAAGACTCAATTTGACTTTAGCCTTAGTCAAATTGAGTAAATCAAATTTCCACATTAGCAGGACAATTAGAGGCAGTTAACTTGTGTGACATGGATCTTCTCACTTGGTTTACTCAGTAATTTGAGTTAGAGGGCTTGGAGTTTAGTTATGCATATGTGATTGCTAAATTTTAGCAATGTAGTTCAATTATTTTTAGTAATATTCAGTTAACTAACCTTTGACTATTGATAAAATCAATCGAAGGTTAGTTGTGTAGTGGGACAATAGTCTAACTCAAAAATATATTAGTTAACTGATCAATCAACCCAAAATAGCTAATGCATGCATGGAATTCGAATCCTCAACTGAAGTGGAGATGAAAAGGCATTGTAACATGAGTTGTATACTACTTTTAGTGTATATGTGTTGCATGAGTTAGGAGATAAATCCTTGGGAATTCCGCAATAAAATAGGAGGAAATTCCTATATTTTACGGGCTAATTCCCTCAATAATTTCACAAGGAAATGAGAGGTTGGAGGAGAAAATAAATGGCTAAGTCATGTTGGCCAAAGTTGCTCATTCAACAAAGAGAATAGTTATTCTTTTGCAGGTTGTGCTCAGAGCTGGAGCAAGAAATTATAATAGTTTCCCTATTCAACTAATTAATACAAATAGGCTTAAGGGGATTTTCCTAGTTAGGTTCCCCTAGAAATCACATGTACTTATAGTTTTTCTTGTTGCATGTATATTCATGTTGTTCTAAATTTTGATTTCCATTTCGTAGATTAGTAGAGTAGAATTGTGTCTCTTGTTTTTTTAGTTTCAAATATTGAGCAGTTGCAATTTATAACAAATTTATACATGTTATTAGAGCCCTGAAATCACTTTAGAACTAATATTTCGAACTTGTATCTTAGGAATTTTGAATTTGCAGCTTCTGCGCAACAATTTTTCTTTAGGATCTAGAGAATTCCTTTCAAAAGACTGAGATTGGAGTATGCCCTAGAGGGTAGCTCGAATTTCATAGTATGGAAGGATTGAATGGAAGTAGTGCTTGATGACAATGGTGTGTTAGAATATGCTAAAATTTAAATTGAAAAACCTCCACAGTCAGACGCACAACAATTAACCTAGTGGAAGATGGATGTTGCAAAGGCAAGGAGAATTCTTCTGGAATGTGTGAGAGACCATGTGGTCTCAAATATCCATGGAAAAGAGACACCATTTTCTATGTGGAAGATGCTGACTAAGCTATTCGAAAATAGTAGTGACCATAAAAATTGGTCCTGAAAGACAAACTTCGAAACTTTAGGATGCAAAAAAATGATATTATTCCATAATATCTCTCCATCTTCACACAAGTTCGAGATGAACTTGGAGGCATTAGGGTGAATTTTGGAGAAGATTAATTGGTGAGCCTAGCTCTTCTAATCCTTCCAAAATCCTAGCACAACTACCAAGACACTATGAATGGAAGGGAAAAATTACCATATTGGGAAGTTGTGGGCTGATTTGGTTCAAGAAGAGTTCAGGAGAAATAAAAGATTTGGAACATCATCCAAAGCTGTGGATGAAGAAAATTTTTCATTGGTTAGAAAAGGGAAAAAAGGAAAAGGAAAGAAGACCCAAAGAAAACCTGAATCCAACCAAATAATGTAAAGAAGAAATATTTGAGCAAGATAAAATTCTTCAACTGCCACAAATACAGGTATTATGTAAAAAATGTCTGCATAACAAGTCTAACAAGAAGCCTTCAGGAGGAGCAGGAGGTGAATCACTTAATTTACAATTTGAATTAAATTTCACCCTAATAGCATGCATGGCCAACACTATTATGGGGAGTTTGTGGTACCTTGATTCTGGTGCGTCATTCCATATGACAGGGTGCAAGGAGTTTTTAGTAGCCTGAAGGAGAATGATTGTAGATGCATATCGATATGGGGCATGATGGGAGGTATAATGCTACAGGAATTGGTACTGTCACCTTTGAGAGGGAGAATTCCTCTACTCTTCACCTCAAAGATGTTATGTTTGTACCAAGGATGAAGAAGAACCTGATCTATGTAACAGTATTGGAGGATAGAGGCTATGATGCTATTTTTAGTAAAGGGAAAGCCTTTCAGGGACACATAACTACCGTGAAAGTGAAGCAGATCGGGGTTTGAGTGAATAACATACATAAAATTGAGGTGGGAGAATGGGTTGCATTGAGAAGCAAGGAAGAAAAGGTGTAGAGTCAAGATTTTGGAGAACTATGGCACAAGAGATTGGGTCATATATACCATGGTGCATTAAAAATCATGTAGCAAATTACCACCGGTCTCCCTAAAGGATCCCTTGACTAGTAGGATGTCTACAAAGGTTTCACATTGGGGAAATACTTCAAATCCATTTTCCATGACTAAGATAGTAGAGTAGATGAAATCTTGGAGTGAGTCCACTCTAATGTTTTTGGACCCTTTTCTATGGCCTTCGCAACAAAACATAAGTACTATTTATTTTTATTGATTATTTCTCTAGAAAATGATGGATATTCTTCATGTAGAATAAGGATGTAGTTTTCTTAAATTTTGTTGAATTCAAGGCATTGGTTAAGAAAGAGACTAGGAAATAGGTGAAGGCTCCCAGGAGTGACAATGGAGGTGAATTTGTTTCACACGTCTTCAAGGATTTTCGTGCCAAAGAAGGCATTCGAAAAGAGATGATAACACCCCATAACCCACAAAAGAATGGGGTAGCTGAAAGGAAGAACATAAGCATAGTGGGAGAAACAAGATCCATGTTGCATGGTTAGGGGCTACCATTACATCTATTGGAGGAAGCATGCAACACCATAGTCTACTTTTAGAATCAAAGTCCTCATAGAATACTTGGCATGATCACACCAGAAGAAACTTCTCTGGGAGAAACCTTGATGTGTCTCATTTCAAATTTTTTGGAGCTTCAGTTTATTTCCATGTCTCTAAGGATTTGAGGAAGAAACTTAATCCTACAATAGAGTTGGGAGTTTTTGTAGGATAAACTGAAACTCCACACAATTACTAGGTGTATTTACCTTCACTAAGGATGATAGTTTTGAGGAGAGATGTCAGTTTAAGTGAGGAGAAGGCTATGGGATGCTCTCTTGAACGAGAGTTGGGTATCCCACCAGATCATGAGCTTATAGATCCAAAGGTGGAGCCTCATGATGAGCTTCAAGTGGTTGTGGAGAAGTCACATGAAATGGAGCAGATAGGAGGTAGGGTGGAGGAAACCACTCAACCATATTAATCTAGAGAGGGGAGAAAGAGAACCAAATAAGTTGATATATTATTGCCTGATGTTAGGGAGAAAGTAGGAGTCCCTAAATCACAACACACGTAGAGGACGTCACCTGATAGGTACACTAGTTACATGGCTCTAATGACATAACTCATTGAGACAAAGCCTTCTTCATTTGAGGAAGAAGTTTCTCAACCTGTTTAGGTAGATGCAATGGTGGAAGAATATGAATCCATCATGAAGAACAATGTATGGGAGGTGGTGCTTCGACCAAAAGGGAAATCAGTGGGTGGTTCCAAATGGATCTACAAAGTGAAGCATGCAGCTGTTGGGAGCATCGAGAAGTATAAGGCTAGATTTTTGGCCAAATGATTCTCTTAGGTAGAGGGAGTGGACTATGAGCAAACCTTTGCACTAGTTGCAAGATATTACTGAATCATATCCATTCTAGAATTGACTACACAAATGGGGTAGAAAATCCACCAGATGGATGCGAAGATCGCCTTTCTCAACAGTGTTGTCGAGGAGGAAATTTACATAGAGAAGACAAAAGGATTTTAGACATACGATTGGGAGTCACATGTGTGCAGACTCAAGGGAAAATTAATGCATGGTCTCAAATAGGTGCCCCCGAGCATGGTACACTAAGATCAACAATTATCACAGTGGATTGGGCTTCACCAAAAGTGAAGAAGATGCGAACCTCTACCACATTGTGGTAGATGGCAAGTTTCTTATTCTTTTTATTGTATGTTGACGATATAATATTGATAGGTGATGAGCAATTGATCCGCTCTTGCGAATAGGACCTTGTAAGGGAATTTGAGATGAAATAAATGGGATTACTGTATTATTCGCCCGGGTTGGAATTATAGCAAAAGTGATGGTGAATTTTTTATGTCTTAGGGGAAGTATGCCTCTAAAATACTTCAGATATTTCACATGGAGAAATGTATGCCCATGGACACACTTCTAGCTACAAACTGGAGGAAGGAGAATGCCACTTCAGGTAAAGAGGTTTATGCTACCATTTATAGGTAGATTGTGGGGTCTTGCAAGCCCTGACATGTGCTATGCAGTAAATCAACTTAGTCAAGCTATGGTGAGGCCTACCAAGTTCTATTGGAAGGAAACAAAGCATGTGTTATGGTACCTCAAAGGCACTACCGAGTATGGATTATGGTACAAGAGGACAGAGGGAGTGAAGCTCCAAGGTTTCACCGATGTAGATTGGGTAGGGAGTCCTTCAGTCAAGAAAAGTGCTTTTGGTGCTAACTTTAGTGTTGGGTCCGCAACTATTTCTTGGTACAACAAGAAGTAGAGGTTTGTGGTGCTCAACTTAGAAAAGGTTGAATACATGGCTGTAAGTCAAGTGACATGTGAGGCCATATGGATGAGGAAAATACTTGTGGGTATTTTTAGTTAGGAGATGGATTTGACAGTGATATATTATGATAATTCGAGTTGCATTAAGCTCTCTTAGAATCTGGTATTTCATGATAGGTCCAAGCAAATTGATACTTGATATCATCATTTTCGAGACTGTGTGCATAGGAGAATAATGTTGCTATAGTACATTCCAATTGAGGAGAAAGATGATCACATGTTAAGAAAGGAATTTTCAAGAGGTAAATTCGAATTCCATAGGTGGAGGATAAGGGTGATAAAAAATTCCTTTCTTGCCAAGAGGGAGTGTTAAAACATGTAGCAAGAAAGGCTCAATCTGACTTTAGCCTTATTCAAATTGAGTACATCGAATTTCCACATCATCAAGACAACTTGGAGGTAGTTAACTAGTGTGACATGGATTTTTTCACTCAGCTAGCTCAGTAAATTTGAGTTAGAGGGCTTGGAGTTCAGTTGTGCATGCGTGACTGCTAAATTCTAGCAATCTAGTTTAGTTATTTTTTGTTGCATTCAGTTAAATGACATCTAATTATTGATAGAGTTATTTGAAGGTCAGTTGTGTAGTGGGACAACAATCAAAATCAGAGATCTCTTAGTTAACTTATGAATCAACCTAAAATAGCTAATTCATGCATGCAATTCAAATTCCTCAACTAAAGTGGAGATGACAAGGCAATGTAACATGAGTTGTATGCTAGTTTGAGTGTACAGGTGTTGCATGAGTCAGCAGATCAATCCTTGGGAATTTTACAAGAAAATAGGAGGAAATTCCTATATTTTAGGGGATAAATTCCTAAATAATTGCACAAGGAAATAAGAGGCTAGAGGAGAAAATAATTGGATAAGTGTTGGCCAAAGTTTCTCATTCAACAAAGAGAACAATTATTCTTTTGCAGGTTGTGCTCAAAGCCCGAGCAAGTAATTGTAATAGTTCATCTATTCAACTAATTAATGCAAAGAGGCTTGAGGGGTTTTTCCTAGCTGGGTTCCCCTATAAATCACTTTGTACTTGAGGTTTTGCTTGTTGCATGTTATTCTAAATTGTGATTTCCATTCTGCACATCAATAGAGTAGAATTGTGTCTCTTGTTTTTCAGTTTGAAATCTTGAGTAGTTGCAATTCCTATTAAATTCCCAACTTCAAATTCCTTTTGATTGTGATCATGAATTTCTTGTTGTTTCATCCCATTTTGTGCCACAACCAATTTATCCTTCAATAGTTTGAGAATATTTTGCTGGTGCTATATGTGGTCCTCTATTGCTTGAAACTTTATAGTCCCTTTTAGGGGAGGTGTGATGGATGAAGGATGATATCCATAAGTGACGTAAATGGTGACATTTTTGATGAGGTATGGAAGGGTGTATTAAACCACATTCAACCACATTCAACCACATTTAGCCAAGGGTAACCATTTGACTCCTTGTGTTTGTTTATTAGATGCAAAGAAACATAGATATCCTTCTAAACATGTATTCAAAATATTATATTTCCCGTCAGATTGAGGATCGTAAGATGAGTTGCAAGCCAGTTGAGTATAAAAACAAGAAAATAATTCAAACCAAAAAACTCTAGTGAAAATTGGGTATTTATCACTTACAATAATATTTTGTATTCCATGTATTTTTTGGATTGTTTCCATGAATTATTCTACCATAGTATATTATCTAAAAGAATGATAAAGATAAAAAAAATGAGGATATTTTGTCATCTGATATACCACTACCATAATGACACTCTTCATATTTGGATAAAACTGTAATAAAATTGATTGAAACTTCTTCCCAACATTGCCTTGGTATGGATAATTGTTGAAGGAGCCTTATGGTCTTGAGAGTATCTCCCTTATTTTGTTGGCATACCATATATTCTACCACAAAATTTTGCACATATGCTTTAATACCTTCCCAAAAAAATATATCTTGATTCTATGTCATGTTTTTAAGAACCTTGAATGTCCTCCTATAGGAGAAGTGTGTAATTCCAAAAGGACCTTCTGTTTGACTTGATAATTTTTATATAGGTATAAGCGATCTTGATACCATAACAAATAATTTATTCACAAAATTGTTTCTACTACAGTGGGGCCCTTTTGTAACTGTTAAAATCTCTTTCATATCTTTTCATCTTAGAATCATTCTATCCTTGCTTATTCCACCTAGTGATATTATGGAATGGAAAAAACGCATAGTAAACCGTTTGTGTCTTCCTCTTTCCTTGAGAGTGCATCCAACATAATATTTTGTTTAATATTTTTGCAGATAATTTCAAAGTCATAACCCAACATCTTTGTGACCCAAATTTTTTCTCTTCTAAAGATAGTCTTTGCTCCAAGAAGTATGTCAGAGTATCATGATTTATTTTACTATGAAGTGTCTTCCTATTAGGTATGGATTCTATTTCTTAACTACATGTAGTATGGCCACTGTTTGTTTGACATATGGGTCTTCGTAAGTTCTTTCCTTCAAGATGGCTACTTTAAAAGGCAAGAGGTCTTCCTTCTTGCATAAAAACTTACACCAATGCCATAACCTAAGGCATCATACTCTGAAATGAATATTTTTGTGAAGTCAGGTGTCGCTAAGATGGGAGTTGTACACATAGACTCTTTAAGTTCTTTAAAATATTTGGTTTCTTATTTAGTCCAATAAAATGTTCGCTTCTTCAATAATTTTGTTAGAGGTGGTGCCATTTGACGATAATTCTTGACAAACTTGTAGTAATTTCCTATCAATCCAAAGAATCCTCTAAGTTTCTTCAAGGTATTGGGGATTTGTCTTTCCCTTATAGTTTTTGGTTTTTTAGGATATAGCTTGATGTCATCATGTGATACAATATAACCCAAATATTCATGGTTATGGTTCTGCAATTCAAGATTTGTGCTCTCCAATTTTGATAGAATACTCCCCATATGAGATTGATTCTCAAAAACATTCTTTGTCTTTATGTTCATGGTTTCCTTGTGCCTCCACATCCCTTTTAGGAAGCCTCTCCAATAGAAGAATTTCCATGGCGGTCATGGATTTCTGTATTTCTTCCTTATTTGCATTCATCTTATTTTCCATTTTCTTTTAACTTTTTTCATGAGAGCATGATGAATCCACCTTTTTCAACATACGACCATAAATTTCATAACTTTCTTCTCTAATTAGATAACATAAATTCTAAGTCTTCATTTTCTTCATGAGTGAAGGATGATCCTTCAGTAGATTTAATTGGTGTATTATATTTCTTTGGAGGAATGTTGAAAAATAATATAGTAATTCTCTTTATCACAAAATTTAGTCACCAAAAAAAGGATATTCTAATCAACAATTATGCCAATAATGAATTATGTACCTTAATTTGGAGAATACTAGAATGTTTGAAGTTATATTGATATATTTTTGAGATTTTAGCCCTTATGGATCTGAAAATTTGTTTTGTAACACTATGCTATGTCTTTTTTGTGATTCCACAAGTGTGAATTAAAACTGATGTGCCAAGTGAAAGTTATGGTAATCTTCCCAAAATTTTCTGATTTTTGGCCTCCTCCCACAAGAAAATTTGTATAGCGTGCCATGTGTTCAATTCTTCAATTATAATTATAAAATTTTTACATGAGATACTTTTCTATGTATCGTAAAATACCTGAAGATTTAATATTATAAAAATTCCCAGACAAGAAGATATAAAAAAAACAAGATGACCTTTTTAAAATTTATTTAAGGATTTTTCATAAACCCTAACTTCCATAAGGTATAACTGCAAAATTATGTGAACAAAATCCCAAAAATTGAACTAGACATTCCCCTAGGTTTCTACTTAAAAATGAAAGTTTCACTATCTGAAACCTCATACAAAAAAAATCACAACGAAAATGCTAAACTGATGTGTTTGAAATTGGTTTTAGGAGCATTCATGAAATTGGACTTCCTTAGAGCATCAATCTAAAATTCTAGTGAAGCAAGATCTGAAACTTGAACCAAATGTTCACCACAATTTCACCTCAATGTGCTCCAAGTTTGATGGCCTGAAGCAACATAGAAAATTATTTATAGCAAATATGTCGAATTGACCTGATTTTAGGAGCACTTAGAAACCATAACTTGCTTAGAGGATATTTATAAAAATATAGTGAATGAAGATTTGAAATTTGAATTAGATATTTCTTGAATTGTTTTCTTAATATTCTCCAAGTTTCACCTTCTCAAACTATGTAGATAAAAAGGTTATATTGAAAATTCCATCATGACTTGTTTGAAGTAGAAAAACCCTGGGATCATGAACTTTGATACTAAATGTTATGATCCTTGCACCTTAAAAATGATAAGGAACCATTAATTGAAACCCTCTTTGAATGGAAAACCTCCTTTTACATTAAATAAAATGTACAATAAATATTTGATGATCCTAAGAAAAGGTCTCCTTGGTATATATATATGATAAAAAGGGTACAATTATAATAAAATGGGACCATAAGGAGTTCTAACCCACATGAAAATACAATAATACTAATATTTGGGGCCTAAAAATGGGTTTTTAGGTTGACATGGGGGTTATATAGGCTAATGGTTAAAGGTTAAGGATTAAAGTTTAAGTGTTTATGGACATGTTGATGGGCCAAAATGTACTGCCAACATAAAGGGGATATCCCCAATGCAAGATCCCGATTAGGCAATACACAATTTGGAATGGGAGTCCCATCTAGTATGTGGGCCCAACTACCACCATGGCTGTTTCAAAAGGTTTTGGACGATATGATAAAGAGTAAAAAAAACTTGATAAAAATTCTCACAAAAAAAAGTTAGAACATTTTATGCAAGTGACTTTAAGAACAAGATATAAAGAACATATCAACAACTAAAGTAAAATGGAATGAATCTTAAATAAACATTGTAAACAAGCTTCAATTAAGATTCATGAATAGAGAGGAAATATACGTCATTAATTGCGAATTAGTTATTAACTGACAACAATAATGAAAACATAAATAACCAAAAAATATCAATAAGATGCGAGTCTCAAATCAACAAAATAGTTCATTAATAATCAACAAGTGAATAACAATCACATAACATTTGATCACCTTAAGATAAGTCTTACTATTCTCAACAATATATGAGTGAACTTGATTGTTGTGACTCAAAGAGCTCCTCAAAATTCGTTGAAATATTCAATACACCATTGCAATAAGCATTCATGAGATCTAATAATGGAATTACAAATTGTCACTTGATATTTTAAAATAATGTACTAACTTTACTCTAAAAACTTCTCAAAGAGTCAGAAAACTAAAGTTCCCTCTTAAAATTCCACATGATTATTCATTTATAATTTCTATTTATAATTTTAATTTAAAAATAACTTTATTTTCAAATTACACAAAAATTAAAAGACAAAATTACTTTCATGGAACAAGACTCAAGATGACCATGTCATGAGCCTCAACTTGCAGTTCTTGCACCAAGTATGTGTACTGGGACTTGTACATGGAAGTAATGAATTTTAACTTTTTTGACATTTCCCTCATGAATTTAATCTTACATTTGAGAGTATCCGGGAAAACAATATTCATGTCTATCAATATCCAACTCAAGATCATTGAGAGTTTTATATGTAATTTTGTCAGCTCCATAATATGTTGTGAAATTGCTTCCTTGGTAGGTACAAGTTGCCTTGAGTAACAACTTACTTCATTGCATATAACACCTCACAAATTTCCCACTACACTTATTATTTAGGCCTTGTTAGTCTTATTGATCTGATTGAGGGTATTCTACGCACCTTAGTGAGGGACTCCAATCCACTATTTAGTGTTTGATATGCATTTATCATTCTATTTACATCTCTAGTCAAATTGTCATGCAATTGCAATGAAAATCTAATTTACACCTTGTCCCTCTCTGTGCACATCCTATCTTTTCTTGGTAGTTCTGCTAGTGCATCTGGATATTCCATATCCCATCCATATATGTGATCTATGGATTTAGAAACCTATTTTATCAACAATATCTTGTCCTTTAGTTCTCCTTGCATTTATAACAATGGAGACATTGCTTTATGGAGAATAATAATTTCACCATTTACTCGGTTCATGGCTTCCTCCATTATTTTAATTTTTTCTAAGGTTGTTGCCTGGAAATATTCTTTGTGGCAAATTGCAGTTGACATAGTCTATATTTCTGCATGTAGTTTGTCAATCTCCTACTTTGAACTAGCCAAGTTCTATTCTAACTCATTTACTTCATTTACTAAATGTTCCACATTATTCCCAGTAGTAGCAAATAATGTGGATCTGGCAGAAGGTATTTTTATGGGGTTTACCATGGTGTCCATCACTATGTGCCTATCTATATTGACTGGTATTGGGTTACATGGTTGTCTTTCCAATCACTTCCACCTCCCTTGAGATATTTTATTCTTGAACAGATCAAATCTAAAAATTGAGAGATCCAATACTCAATCCTCATCTTCAAACATGACTCCCATTACTCTAGGTGGGAGGTGCCCACTAGTGATAGGTGTTGGAGGAGTGACATCTAGATTATGCAGTATAATTTATACTTCCTCTTGTTTTAGCTCATTTATCCTAGTATCTTTTGCCTCCTTCTATGCTATCTCTTTGGAAATTATTTCTTCTTCATTTTTTCTAGCTACATCCCTCTTCTTTATTTATTCTTCTTGTTTTTTCTTTGCTTCTTCTTCCTTCTTTTCCTAATTTCCTCCTCCTTTTTTCTCTTTACTTCCTCTTCCTTTTTCTTCCTAGAAACCTCTAGCTTCCACTTTCTTTCTACCTCTCTATTTCTTTTTTCTTCTTCTTCTTTTCTCTTGGCTTCCTCTTCCTTAACTTCCTTTTAGCTTCATCCTCCTCTACTTTAATTTTTGTTGCCTCTTCTTCAACTTGCCTTTTGGTTTCTTCCTCTTCTGCTTTCCTCTTTGTTTCTTTTTCAATCATGTGTATCTTTAGAATTTCTTTCTTTGTAGCTTCCTCTTCAATGAAAATTTCTTTCCCTCTATATCCATACTTTGCGAAGGTTATTATTCTTCTGTATTTGGATTTTTAGTAGGTTTAGCAGGGAATGTTCCTAGGGTTTATTCAACTACTTTAGTATCATTGAAGAAGTTTTTCGCTATATATTCTTCTGCATCAGTACTTGGAGTATATGACCAACCATATTCGATTGACTTGTAGTGATGGGTGGAAATACCTCTTGAATCATATCGGTGGAAGCTAAGTTCTCCAATACTAAAATGCTCTAAGTCCTTTGCTTTTTCTTTTGCCTCTTTGAATTTTTTCATATAAGAAGCTCCTATACACAATGAGAAGGTAAGCCATGGAACTTTCTTTTCCTTTACCAGTATGCCCATAAGTCATGTAGTAAGATGATATTCCACCCCTTACAACACTATTTTTTTAGTGAAAAACAAAGCGAATTGATGAGGGGAGTTATAGGCTCCAAATACTCTTATATACATTGAATCCTTGGGAGTAAACCAATAAGCAACATCCTGTAATGACATCCTTTCCTTTACAAGGTGGCTATGCATCAAAGAGATTTTGGAATATTGAGGAGATAAAGCGCTCAGTAATGTGATCATACATGCCCTTTATCTTGTGTCCCACATTTGTTTACAATAAATGTGATCAGGTGGGATCTTTGTAACAAAGGTGCACTTTCAACCTAGTGCCTCAAATTTGCATCTCGTGCATATTTCATCCAAAAAGTATGATGCCATATAGAATTATGTTAGCTATGGTCTAGAGACTTTCTTTGCTCCTTTAATATTAGCATAGATTAATGATGCTAGGATGTATTCCAATTAAAGATAGTTCCTTCCATGGAGAAAGTGTCCATCATGGGAACTCATTCATCCTAAAAGAATGTTGCATTTGGTCTCCCATAAATCATACAACACATGGAACCCAACATTTTGTAGGGTTTCCTCAGCAACTAGTTCTATAAAGTTCATCAGTCCGATATATGAACTTTCTGGGCTCCTACCACTAAGATTTAAGGTGTCCTTATTTGGTTTAGAGAGGCTACAATACCATTTTCACCATGAACTAAGCAGTGTCTCGACATATTATAATATTAAAAAATGGTAGATGATCTGAATGTTGTTTTTATGACACCATGGACATCCTTTATCATCATATCTTTCTCATCGATTTGTTGAATGATCCAGTCAATAGTTTAAGTACGTGGATAAATGGGCTGATGTGCTACTATATTGTGAAACCATGACTTCTTGACATTAATATATACTTCATAGTCTTCTTCTTCCTTGCGAACCTCTTTCCTGGAGAACACTTGATATATTTCTTCCCAGGTCATGGGTATTAATTTATCTACATAATAGATAGTGTTTGCATGGATGGGAAATTTCACAAAGGGAATTTCAATAACCCCTTCAATATTAATTTTTCTATCTCCTTTCCATGCCTTTTAATAGTTGGTGGAGTCATATCTACTATTGATGGGGAGATGTTGAAGCAATCAAGATCAACTACACCTAAAATTTCAAATAGTTTCATGGAAGCACAAAGTGTTAGGAGAAAACACAATTATTATTCAATGTATATTATGTGTCACATACTATGAAATTAGAATGTGATAAGCCTTAGTCACAGAATGTGGAGATAAAATGGGATAAGGGAAAGACTACATAATGGGAAGACTTAATCGTGAACTACTAGCGCAAGTTGCGATAAGGGAAAAACTTAGTCACAAGCTGCAGAGATAGACCATGATTAGGGAAAATAACATGGAAAAAGTATTAGTCGCAATCTACAGAGGTAGTTTGCAACTGAGGGAAGGACTTAGTCACAATATGGAGAGACAATTTGCAACTAAAGGCTAATGTGGTCATAGGAAAGGCTCAATCACAATGTTAAGAGGTAAGATGCAATAAGGGAATGAATTAATGCCATTGATAGGAAAGAGGCTAAGCCATGACGATAAACGTTGTGGATGCACATTTATCATGAGCCATGGTTTGAAATGGAGAGGTGAAAAAAATTCCACCGCTAAAAAGGTAGAAAGGGTTATTGGGACCAATATTCTGAGTATGAAGACTTGGCTATTCTTTGAAATTTTGCTGAGTATGGGCAAGGAAATAATAGGCTATAAGAGAAGAGAATGAGTAAAAGAGAAGGCTCTAAGTGTATATATTGAGTTAGGGTCATGAAAAAAAGTGTTGGGAAGGTGAAACAACTAGGGTAATTGAAGCAATGAAATATGAAAGAGTAAAATCGTAAATTAAGAAAGGAGGGTGCAACGACTTACCTAGATTCTAGCGCTCTTGTCGTAGTCATAGGTTTGAAATTCAAACCGATTGTGAGATCATAAAGCAATGAATTCACAAACTTAGATAAAAAGTCATGGTGATTGGGGGTTGACCCCTTTATACACCTTTTTCCACATGTGTGGTGGTATTGACACATTAAATGCATTTTTGGGATTTGTTTTGTGAAACTTAGTATGAGAGTGTGAGAAGGCTCATGCTGTCACATTTTTGCAATATGAAGTGTGATTTCTTAGATGGAACTGTTAGAGGGTGTACTTAGTCTCATTTCCACATCTCAAAGTGTGATAGCACATGTGATGCTACAAAGTTACGCTATTATCACATATCAAGGATCCAATATTGTGATAGTGACTAGCTGCAAAAAAATTGCGACAATGTCCCTTTCACAAAAAACTTAAAGAAGTAAAAGAAGTTTAGAGAATATTTTATATTTAACCTTTTGGAGATTGAAAGAGGGGGACCCTAACTTTTGGAAAATGCAGAAAACTTGGGGTCTATTGTAGCAGCTACAAAAATTGTAGATCCATGGGTGGGATCTCAACATCTTTGTTTAGTCTTTATTATGGTAAATTTTGATCATTAGGAAGTATTGATCTGGATGTATGGGTCCCACTAATTTAGATTTTTAGCCATGGTTACAAATCTTAGTTTCCCTATCAATTTCCTTGGTTTGGTTTATCATACATAATCTTAATTGAGTTGGATAACAAAAGTTTCGATAGGGGATAGAGATATTATATATGCGAGATTAAGATGTTCAGAGTTTTGATACAATTTTCTGGTGTTTCTCAACTGCTAGTGAGAGTCCATGGCCATGATAGAGTCACTAAAGAAATAACAAGCATTTATTCACTACCAGTCAACATCCATAACCCCAACAAAGTTGCTTGCATCACCTCTCTATGTAGGAATCCTTTCTCAAGCCTTTACCCTTTATTATTATTTTTATTTTTCATGCATTTACATTATTTGGGTGTACATTATGCCAGGGCGAATGATGGATATAGACTTATTTTACAACCAAAGAGGTTATTTCTTGTGTTTCATAGACTTTAATATTTTGTGAAATGGGTTTTCTTGCTCTTGTATTTTCTCTCTATACCTTATCTAACTATTGGGATGACACATTTAACACAACTTTCATTAGTGTAAGACCAATTTAAGTGATGGATATCCGACTAAGGATGTGGGGTATTGTAGCTTATTAGAGTTCCCCACTTAATCCAAGTCATATTTCCATTTAGATAGTAGCGAGTCATCAATATTTTTAGGATTTAACCAATAGAAGGAGATCTAATGAAAACCAACTCATGAACAATTGCTACAGTGTCATTAAAACATTCGACATATGCTTATGGGTCCTTGAGACAAAGTATTTTATTTATGAAAAAAGTATTTTATTTATGTACAAGGGAATAACAATAAAATCCAAAGGAGTGGACCATGGTTCATAAGAAAACTAAATGTGAAATCCATAAATGGAATGAAATGAAACAAAGGACAAAAGGAAAGAAATATGTAGAGGAACAATAGCTCGGAGAGCTGATAATGGAAGTAAATATTTAGGTCTTGGTTATTAATCGGGAGGCAATTAATCTCCCCACTCAATGCTTGCAATCTGTAAATATGCCAGCGAAGTTTCTCATGGAGTTGGAATGGACCGAGCCACAAGGATTGAAATTTAGTGTGTTTTCCCTTGTCTTCTTGAGCTTTATCCCATTTAAACAGAAGGTCACCTACTCAGAATTATGTATCATCTGTAGATATATTTTCAAACAAACATTTTATGTGCACCTGAGAAGAGGTGAACTTAGCGTGAGTCGTCTACCTTTCCTCTTCAAGTTTCAAGAGAGTGTCAATCCTACTCTGCATAATGGTGTAAGAGCTACCTCTCAATTCTTGGGAGAGTTGTAATATTGGTAGGTAGAAGTGCAGAGGAAGCATTGCCTCCTTTTTATAGAAGAGGAAGTATGGAGGAGTAACTAGAGAAGGCTTAGGTGTGACTCAATCATCCCACAAGGAATTAGATTATGCATTATGCCAATTCCTTTGTTAAGTAAGCACACTTTTCTTAATGATTCATAATAGATTTTTGTTATTGGACTTATCCAATCTGTTTCCTTGGGGGTAGTAATTAGAGGAGTGTTTAAGCACAATGCCTTTTTACAAAGAAAAATCTTATAATCTCAAAGATGAGAAATATGTAGCATTACAAAAAATAAGTAAAGATGGAATGCCAAACCTAGCGATGATATTTTTCTCGATGAACTACATCACCATCTGATCGTTCAATTGTTTCAAAGGGAAGGCCTCGACACATAGTGTGAAATAATATCTCGTCATGAGAATATATCCATGATGTTTTAACTAATTTGGGAAAATACCACCAATAATTTTCAATCCCCACTATTGAAAAGGTTCTTCTACCATGATTGGTGGTAGTGGGGCTGCTGATCTATTCTCTCTTCTAGAAAATTTATGGAAAACATCACATTTACGAGCATATGCATGAAAATCTCTAAATAATGTAGGCCAATAATATCCTGCTAAGTTTATCTTATGTTGCATGGTTTCATCGATATAATGATCACTGTTGGCATTATGATACATGTGTTGTACTTGATCGCAACCCACTTATAGAAGAACAACTCACTTGTATATGGTAACTAGATGAATCTATAGGAGAGATATCAAATGTGATAGAATGCATAGTAGTTGTGTTTACATATGTGACAAAATGCAGGGAAGTTCAAAGGAATCAGTTTAGAAGTAATGTACAATGGAAAATCACATTATAACAGTTCTATTCAGAGGGAACAAAGTAATGGTACAAAAGAATAGGATGAAGGAACAAAGGACTACAGATCAGAATCAAGAATTTGAATAAAAAGGACATTTTCAGGTATGTTAAGTTGTATATGCAGGTTCACTATACAAAAAGAGCGTGCACACACGGGTTCACTATACAAAAAGAGCGTATACGTATGCATGCACTTTCATAGAAGAAAAAGTACGTATGGGATGAAAAATTAAGGAAATTAAGGTGAAATAATACCAAGGGTCAATACCATGGTATTAGCCCACAATATTGAGCGGAGTAATGACTATTTGATCCCTTCCAAGAATACCACAGATCTTAAGTGTGGTTTTGGTTCGAGGTATTGGTTTGAGGTTTTTGGTCCAAGGTATTGGTCTGAGGTTTTGGTCCAAGGATTTTGGTCTGAGGTATTGATCCAAGGTTTTTGTCTGAGGTATTTGATCCGAGGTAATTGGTGCAAGGTATCGGTTTGAGGTATTGAGAAAGGCCAAAACTATATAAGGAGGAAAAGATCAAAGGGTTTAGTGTAGAAGTAATGAATATCTTATGAAGTGCTAGATCAAAAGCAAATATGCATGTTATGGATTTTTGATGCTTTGCTTGATCTAGACTAAGTATGCATCTAAGTGTTTGATGATGGATGAGATCTAATGATGGATCAGGATCATAATGACTTATCATTATGTGATCTGATAATGGATGGGATAGATAGGATTGCTAACATATGTTTTATCCTTTATATGTGACGATCTGGGTATGTCTAAAGTCGGGAATTGCAATGAAGTTATAAGTAAGTATTTGCAAATCTATATGTTGGTTCGCTTTGGTGAAGGTGCGTATACACACTGGTTCGACTCTTCCAAGTTGCGTATGCAAAAGAAAAGCTTGATGTTCAAGGATGAATGGTCTATCAAATCAGTGATGTTGTTTTACTGTTGTCTGTCAATGAAGTCTTCTTAGATCTGAAAGTAAAACTGAATGCATAAAGAGTTTGTCTCTCATTGATCAATTGATTAAGAAAGAGGGGCGATCCTTGTTGCTATCTATTTAGAACTCTGTAATATGATAGTAGATCTTTAGAATGTCACTAATTGGTACAATTTGTGGTTCAGAGATTTTATGATTCAGTATCTTTAGAGGTATACGCAAGTTGGGGAAAAACAAGTAACGTATACATGCATGTTTGCTTCATTAAAGGAGCGTATACATTCTGACACATGCCTTTTGAGGCTATAGTTAGTTCTGGTTGTTGATGCAGTGTTCTGGGTTTGGATTTGTGTACTGGTTACAGTGATCTGTTTATTCCAGTTGATTGGTTTGAATGAATGGTTGATTCAGTTGTGTCAGAGGTTGAGTGATTATTTAATTAAGTTGTGTTAGAAGTTCAAAGGTTTCAGTGATTGATTGTTTCAGTTATATCAGAGATTGATGATTGGGTTTCAGTGATTGGTTAATGCAGATGTATTTGATGGTTGTATTGTAGTGGTGATTGATTTTGAGCTTTAATGTTACTAATGGGTCTAGTATGAAAATTTGATGAAACATGGCCTTCATATTGTAGTATTATGTACCAGAAGTATCCAGTGTGAAAATTTATGAATCATGGTCCTTGGAGGATATTGAGGGTTGGAGCTTTCAGTGAGGAAGTCGAAGCTTCCTGCTAGTAGTGGCTGGTGATTTGATCAGGGGGTTGTAGGTCCCTTCCAGAAGTAGTTGGAGAACGAGTGAAGGTTGTAGTCTTCTGTAGGTCGGAGCCTATGTACTAGTAAATATATTGGCTAGTACAAGAACTAGGGGGTTGTAGGTCCCTTCCAGAAGAAGCTGGAGAACGAGTGAAGGTTGTAGCCTTTTGTAGGTCGGAGCCTACGTATTAGTAAATATATCAGCTAGTAAGAACTAGGGGGTTGTAGGTCCCTTCCAGAAGAAGGTAGAGAATGAGAGAAGGTTGTAGCCTTCTGCAGGTGGGTGCCTGCATACTGGTATGAGTCTACACCAGTACAAGATTGTAAACATATTTTCTTATTATTAAAAGAAGACAGAGACAACAGCAGTAGGTGGTTTTCACCCACATTGGGTTTCCACCTTAAATCTTGGTGTTCATGTGTGTTGCTTATGTGTGATGGTTTATTCTATTATTACTGCACATGGTTTCTGTTTAATGTTTAATAAAGTACTGATGCACTGGTTAAAGATCAACATATGATGAATTAACTGAATCATAAGTTCACTGGATATACGTTGGTTTCCTTAAGAATAGTTGCATGCACACGCGAGTTCCCTTCACTAAAGTAGCGTCTATAAATCTGATTATGGAAATGAAAAAGTTATTGATTTGTAAATACTGATTCACCACCCCTCTTAGTATTATTTCCAGAAATTGGTATCAGAGCAGGTCCTTTGGCAGAAGCTTGATCGCTTGAAGGAGATCTGTAGAAACCAATAGAAAGGAATCAAATAGAGGTAGAATTTAAAAATCTCACAGAGAGAATTAGAGATCAAAAGGACCTAATTGATAAAAGGGAATGTGCCTACAAAGAAGAAGTTACCAGAAGGAAGGAAACAAAGTAAGGAAGAAGTACAAGGAAAAGGAAGACCAATGTCAAAGGTTGTAGGATGAAGTGACATCATTGAGAACTGAAGCGAATGAAAAGGACACAACAACTAAGGAACTTTTAGAAAGAACCAACTACTGTGAAGGTCTTGAAGGTGTGATCGTTTCTCTAAAAGAATATCTCAAAAATTCAAATAAGCAGAATGAATAACTACTCCAAGAATTTCAAGGACAAGAAAATGAAGTTCTCAAATTAAGGCAACAAGTGGAAGAAGGAAGAAAAGCTGAAGAAATCATGAAGAAGCAGTATCTTGAAAAGGAAGAGAAATATCAGGTTGAGGTAAATATCCTAAAAGGTAAATTAGAAGAAAAGGATAAACTGTTACGATTTCAAGATAGTACTAAGATTTTGGATGACATTCTTAGTAGTCAAAGGTCTCCTAGCATCAAATCTGGTCTTGCTTTGCATGAAACTGTTAAAGGTGAATCTAGCTCACAAAATGAAGCAAGGAACTCTAGTGCAAAATCAGAAATGCTCAACAATGAGATAAGAGGTCAACCACATCAACAACCAAAGAAAGAAAGTCTTCAAAGAAAACCATTTAATCCTAACTATGGAAGTGTTAATCGATTCTTTCCTTTGATTAATAATGTTGAATGTTTTATATGTCATAATTTTGGACATGTTGCATGCAGAGGCAGAATTAGAATGGTTCAAGCTAATAACAGTCACACAAAAAGATCATCAACTTCCAGGTACTTTAAGGGATATTGTTTTTCTTGCAATATGTTTGGTCACAAAGCCATTAAATGCTATAGAGGGAATATGAAAAATATAAGATGTTATGCTTGTAACAAGTTTAGGAATATAGCAAAATAATGCAGGAGAAAAATTCGGCCAACATACCAAAAGGAGCAAACATCATCACACTTCAAGGTATGGAAGAAGAAGGAAGTACAACCAGAAATCTGTGGCATAGCTCAGAATACAGACAAAACAGACTCAGGAGAAACTAAGAGTATTAAATTTCAGTGTTTTAATTCTCATATGCAGTTATCATGAAGACAAGTCGAGTATATACGCGAGTTCAAAGCTGCAGAGTCGCATATATGTTGGTTTGATGAAGAAGCTGTGGGACAAACTGAGGAAAAGGGGTCTGATATGGTTCAATCAATTATCAATCATCTTTTATGTTCTGATTGATGATGATCATAGTTTGTTGATGATATGTAGAAGTGATTTTGACCCTCATAAGTTGTTGATGACTCAATATATAACTAGTTGATGATGATCCTTACTGATATATGCAATGATCAGATATGATAGCAAATAGTTGGCACATGTTCAGGGGGAGAATATGCTATGCTTCTAATAATGCATTGTCAGCATTATGTTTAGAAGTCTTTGGTACTTATGTTGTTGAAGTGTTTAAATGATACATCATGCTATGTTGTAGTTATGAGTTGCCTATGATAAAGTTTGAGATGATACTTGTATTTCTTGGGGATACATAGTTGTTATTCATATCATATTTATGGACAAGAGTGGATGACCTTTTGATGATGCATACAATACATATACATGGTGGTATTCATAAGGACAATGAGAAGTACTTATCTTGAGTACACAACTTCAATATTTGATGATGAGTCACTCATTTCCTTTATGTTGTTGTCATCATTCCTTCAAATATGCATAAGATTCATATGGTGTAATTATGGTGTAGGATTCCTATAGTTATTAGCTCTCACATGGTTGAGGATTGTAGCTAGTATCAAGAAAGCTTGACAAATGACTATGAGCTCAAGGTTTTCTAGATACATATTTATATCTCTTTGATGGATACACATTATGTTGGATACATGGATGATTACTTAAGTTTCATATTGATAAATATTGTTGGTTGGCCAAGAGAATGGTGTTATTGCAGGTCTCATGAAGACATAGCTATTTGATGACATGGATATTCGGAGACATGGCTTAGTTAGTCACATAATGATGACGACTTCTTACTTTATGATGATAGGCTTGATACTCACATGGTTGATGCTTATATGATGTGGGATGTTCCCTAGTGATGATACATGGTTGATATATTGAGGGTTCTTGTGGAAAGATCATGCAGTTCTTGTTGATGATATTATGATCATAGATGATGACTATGGTGTTTTCACATACATATGATATGTTTTTATGTTACTGCTTGGAGATATGACATATGCATAGTTGATTCATGGAAGGTTACGATAAGGCTCTTTGTACTAAGGAAACAGAGCAAGTTGATGTTGATAAGGTCAAGAGGATGAGTTGATATCTATATGCGACATACTTTATCACAGGTTGATGATATTTACATTTTCATATCTTGGGAACTAATGATGGACATATACAGGTTGCTGGTCTAGATGTTGCCGATAAATTCTTATGGAGCAGATCATATATGGTGTATGATAGTTGCTGATGACTATCATGGTCTTGTTTAGATCTTTGGTCTTTGCTGTAAATGTCATGTATATCATTTGATGTAAATATCATATAAACTCCCACAATATGTATTTGTCTGTCATAGTATTTTAATGAGTCCTTTTTGGTCATATGATGTAATTTGTACTCCCACTATGCATGGGGAGGATGATGTAATAGTTGCTATATTTTAGTCATGTATAAACAATTGGTATATCTCCACTTCGTTGGGTGGATGAGTCAAATTTGGTATATCCACACTTAGTTGAGAGGTTGATGTATGTATGAGTCATTAGTGATAGGAAGGTCATACTCACATAGTTGAGTTATAAAGTCATGTTATTCTTTTAGAAAATATATTTGTAGACTCTACATGTGCTTGGGGAGAGAATGGATGGTATAATGCATCTCAACATGTACAAAGGGGGAGTTTAATCAAAAAATTCAGCATGTGCTTAGGGGGAGCATGATCAATGTTCATATTTAGCTGTTCAGATATGAAAGTACTCATTTTGGTCAGTCCTTTACCATTGATATCAAAGGAGGAGAGTATCTTGGTCCACCCTTTTCCCTTGATGTCAAAGGGGGAGAGTATTTTGGTGTTACTTGTTATCTCTAACAGTTTCTACAGCTTGCAATAATCAACACCAACATGGTTGCCATCAAGTATGAAGGGGGAGATTGTTGGAATTATGATACATGTGTTGTACTTGATGGAAACCCACTTATAGCAGAACAACTCACCTGTATATGGTAACTAGATAAATCTATGTAACTAGATGAGTCTATAGGAGAGATATTAGATGTGACAGAATGCATGCCGGTTGTGTTTATAGATGTGACAAAATGCAGGGAAATTCAAAGGAATCAGTTCAGAATTAATGTACAATGGAAATCACATTATAACAGTTCTATTCAGAGGGAACAAAGTAATGGTACAAAAGAATAGGATGAAGGAACAAAGGACTACAGATCAGAATCAAGAAGTTGAATAAAAAGGACAATTTTAGGTATGTTAAGTTGTATATGTGGGTTCACTATACAAAAAGAGTGTATACGTATGCACACACTTTCATAGAAGAAAAGGTGTGTATGGGATGAAAAATTAAGGAAATTAAGGTGAAAGAATACCAAGCATCAATACCATGGTATTAGCCCACAATATTGAGCGGAGTAACGACTATTTGATCCCTTCCAAGAATACCACAGATCCTAAGTGTGCTTTTGGTTCGAGGTATTGGTTTGAGGCTTTTGGTCCAAGGTATTGGTCTGAGGTTTTGGTCCGAGGTTTTTGGTCCAAGGTTTTTTGTCCAAGGTATTGGTCCAAGGTTTTGGTCCGAGGTATTGGTCCTAAGTGGTTTTGGTCCGAGGTATTGAGAAAGGACAAAACTATTTAAGGAGGAGAAGATCAAGGGGCTAAGTGTAGAAGTAATGAATATCTTATGAAGTCCTAGATCAAAAGAAAATATGCATGTTATGGGTTTCTAATGCTTTGCTTGATCTAGACTAAGTATGCATTTGAGTGTTTGATGATGGATGAGATCTAATGATGGATCAGGATCATAATGAATTATCATTATGTGATCTGAAAATGGATGGGCTAGATCTGATTGCTAACATATGCTTTATCCTTTATATGTGACGATATAGGTATGTCTGAAGTCGGGAATTGCAGCGAAGTTATAAGTAAGTATATGCAGATCTATACACTGGTTCACTTTGGTGAAGGTGCATATACACGCTAGTTTGACTCTTCCAAGTTGCGTATGCAAAAGAAAAGCTTGATGTTCAAGGATGATTGATATATCAGATCAGTGATGTTGTTTTACTATTGTCTGTCAATGAACTCTGCTTAGAGCTGAAAGTACAACTGAATGCATAAAGAGTTTGTCTCTCATTGATTAATTGATTAAGAAAGAGGGTAATCCTTGTTGCTATTTGTTTAGAACTCTGTAATATGACAATAGATATTCAAAATATCACTAATTGGTACTGTTTGTGGTTCAGAGTTTTTATGATTCGGTATCTTTAGAGGTATATGCAGGTTGGGGAAAAAAGTAGCGTATACATGCATGTTTGCTTCATTAAAGGAGTGTATACATTCTGACACATGCCTTTTGAGGTTACAGTTAGTTCTGGCTGTTGATGTCGTGTTTTGGGTTCAGATCTATGTACTGGTTACAGTGATATGTTTGTTCCAGTTGATTGGTTTGAATGAATGGTTGATTCAGTTGTGTCAGAGGCTCAGTCATTGTTTGATTAAGTTGTGTTAGAAGTTCAGAGGTTTTAGTGATTCCTTGTTTTAGTTATATCAGAGATTGATGATTGGGTTTTAGTTATATCAGAGATTGATTGGGGTTCAGTGATTGGTTGATGCAAATGTATTTGATGGTTGTATTGCAGTGGTGATTGATTTTGAGCTTCAATGTTACTAATGGGTCCAGTATGAAAATTTGATGAAACGTGGCCTTCATATTGTAGAATTGTATACCAGGAGTATCCAGTGTGAAAATTTACGAAAAATGGTCCCTGGAGGATGCTGAGGGTTGGAGCTTTCAATGAGGAAGTCGAAGCTTCCTGCTAGTAGTGGTTGGTGATTTGATTAGGGGGTTGGAGCTCCCTTCCACTAGCAGCTAAAGAACGAGTGAAGGTTGTAGCTTTCTGTAGGTTGGAGCCTACGTACTAGTAAATATATCGGCTAGTACAAGAACTAGGGGGTTATAGGTCCCTCCAGAAGCTGCTGGAGAACGAGTGAAGGTTGTATCCTTCCGTAGGTCAGAGCCTATGTACTAGTAAATATATCAGCTAGTACAAGAACTAGGGGGTTGTAGGTCCCTTCCAGAAGAAGCTGGAGAATGAGAGAAGGTTGTAGCCTTCTGCAAGTGGGTGCCTACGTACTGGTATGAGTCTGCACTAGTACAAGATTGTAAACAGGTTTTCTTATTATTAAAAGAAGAAAGAGACGACAACAGCATGTGGTTTTCACCCACATTGGGTTTCCACCTTAAATCTTGGTGTTCATGTGTGTTGCTTATGTGTGATGGTTTATTCTATTATTATTGCACCAATTACTGTTTAATTTTTAATAAAGTTCTGATGCATTGATTAAAGATCAACATATGATGAATTAACTGAATCATAAGTTCACTGGATATACACTGGTTGCCTTAAGAATAGTTGCATGCACACGCGAGTTCCCTTCACTGAAGTAGCATATATAAATCTGATTATGGAAATGAAAAAGTTATTGATTTGTAAATACTGATTCACCCCCCTCTCAGTATTATTTCCAACAACCTCCAACTATCCCATCATGAAGCTCTTTCAACAATTTCCCTTATTTAGAGGATTATAGGCATCTCAACAAAACTCCAATATGATGTTTTCTAAATAAAAATCCTTGAACCAGTTAGTAAGATGTGGAATTAAATCTAATGCCTCATTTTTGTTTTACTGACAAATGTTAAGGCAATCTACCTTGTTCTAAGTATTTCCTTAGCTCAATGTACCTTGTTGACTTTGCACTTGGTGCATGAACATAATCAGAGTTGCACATGTCCAATTCTCCTTCCCAACCACTAATTTATTTTTCTTGTGGATCCACGACTTCTACAACTAGCTTATACATAACATGACCTTTAATATGTGAGCCAATATGAACTATAGGTCATGTTATTGAAAATATTCCACCCAATTCACTCGTCATTACCATTAATTCCTTTTGTATGAAAAGAGTCCTTACTACTAGGTGGGGAATGCTCACTTTTACAGTGACTCTTCAGGATGTATGGCCTGAATTTTTTGATAACTTTATAAACTGCATAAGCTTGTTTGTCCATTTTTGTGTAGTATATCTCATATCCATGCAACCTAGTGCTAAAAAATGAAATAGGCCATTCATTTCCTTCATTGTCCTTCTGTGTAAGAATGGGTGCATGTGGATAATTTGGTGCAAATGTATAATGCATGGAGTCTTTCTCAAAATTTGTACTGAAGAGGGTAGGAGCCTTAATCATGACTTATTTGATATTAGTGAATGTGTACTTCTCTCTTTGATTCCAATTGAAGGCAATTTCCTTCTTTTTCATGTCTTGTAATGGTTTGACGATTGAGCGAAATCGAAGAGAAATTTGTGAATGAAATTGATTTTTCCAAGGAAGGAATACATTGTGTTCTTTCTGTTTGGGAAGGGAATCTGCATGATTGATTTAATTTTATCGTGGTCCACAATTATGACATTTCTAACTATGATATGACCTAGGAGGTTACCTTCTGATACAACAAAAATGCTCTTCTTGGGGTTACGCGATATTCCATACTCTTTGTAGCGTTCAATTATTTGTCTAAGATGGAATAATGGTCATATCTTTTCTTATAGAAAACGCTTACATAATTTAGGTAAACAACCACACTTTGTCCAATAAACTCCCTGAATGCAATGTCCATATCTATTTGGAAAGTATTCCCAACATTAATTATCCCAAAAGGAATTCATCTAAATGAAAATGTGCCCCATTTTGTCCTAAATGTCATTTTCAATATACTTGTATCAGAAATTAAAACTTGATTATTGGAAGAAAACCCATTAAGTAATGAGAACATTTTAGAACCAGAGATAGTTTGCAAATCTGCTCATTTTTTGGTACAAGATAATTATCTTTGTCTGACACATTATTCAAATTGAAAAATATACACATAAATAATTCTCACTAGAATTTTTACTTACAAAAACTAGATTGGAAATCCAAGTAGAGTTCCAGAATTTAAAAATAATTCTTACATCCATCAAAATTTTCAATTCTTTATGTATTAAAGGCTCCAAGATTGGATTTACCTTCTGTAATTTCCATTGAAGATGTTTGACAACTTCTTTGATCAGAATCACATGTGAAATAATTTTGGTGTCATAAGTCTTCAGGTCGTCGTATGTCTTGGAAAAAACATCTCGATCTTGTTTGAAAATTTTAATAAATGGTATTTGTTCATCAAGAGTACATCATGTACCAATATTTACAAACTTGGGTTCTTCTTTTGTCCCTAGGTTTATCTACTCATGCATCAACATTGAAATTTTGTCTTAGTGTTGTATAGTCCTCTTAAACGATTCTATAAGTCATAGAGTTTCTCTAATGATACAACAACTTTTGGCATAGTATTTTCTTCTTGTACTTTGGCTCTTTCCTATAGATATTTATAATTCTCTTCTTCATCATTGGTTGCATCCTTGAATATATTGGTGTTGGCAAGGAAATCCAAAATATATTGTTCATCATTAAATTCATAAAAATTAGTAATGTTGTTAGGAAATGTAGGCTGATAAACAATTTGAATTGAAAAGCCATCCCTAAGAGGGGTAAACCAAGCTTCTATATTTTCGAAAGTGTTAGCTGCAACATTATTAATCTTAGGCACTGACATAATATTAAAATGTTTAAAATAAGAGATGAGGCATGATAACTCTTGCTAGTAGATTTTGAGATGAGGTGAAAGGAAATTTATTGTATTTTGTACATGTCTAGTGATTATCTCTGAATCACCAATTAGCTTGAGGCATTCCACTTGAAAGTCGATGGTTGTCTTTAAACCAAAAATCAGTGCTTCATATTCATCTAAATTATTGGTACATTCAAATTCCAACTGACAAGATATGTGAGTTTTGTTCCCTTTTTCATCCATTGGGATGCAACCTACACCAGATCCATCTTCCATTTTTGATCCATCATAAGAAAGAGTCCAAAGATCAATATTTACAGTGTTATTTTCTAAGTGAAAAATATTTACATATATAATATGATTTTCATTTTCACCAGTCATATTGCAAGGAAGTAATTCTAACTATGTATCTAGTAGGGCTTGAGATGGTTTCACTTGGTAGCAACCAATTTCTAATTCAAGGAAACAATTCCCCAATATTTATTGGGAAATACTAATCGGTCCATTATGACCCTCCAATTATTTGACTATGTATTTCATATGTGGCTCTCTGTTGACTCTTATCTAATTGTTATTTCCATTATAAGGGAGCCACAAGTGGGACCAGTCTAAAGCGAAGTCACCTTGAAGCTTGTTGGACCAATCTCTACTCAACAAAAATCCATAGGATTCTTGTATGTATACGACCACAATGTTAATAAACTGATGTACTCATGAATTGGATGACAAGATGACGGGTACATTTTTAAGTTCATTGACTACTTGCACTTCAGATATATCAAGTTGAAAGATTTTAGTGTTAGTTAATTATGGATTTGCATTAATATTATTTCATACTAACAAAGGAATCACGTTAGTATATGCAACATAATACACCAAAAAATTATGAACATTATAATTGAAAATTCCAAATGTAAGCAAAAAAATACAGTGTTTGAGATTAAGAACTAACTCCAACATTAGATGCATTTATAATAGATTTACCATTCTGTGTAGCCTTGGTCTGAGTAGTGGATGCAGTCTTGGAAGGTATGGAAAGAGATTTACTTGTTGAAACAATTGGTCAGATTTCTTGGATAATTAAATCTCTTTGCTTGATTATATGACCTATCTCATAGAGTGTTATATTCACTTGTTTTCTAGTTCTTAAACTATACTTTAATCCATATAACACCAAACACTCTTGTCCTTAGTTGACTGAATTGAATTTGTTGATTGAGAAGACTTATTAGATGCTTTGGGCATTTTAGAATTTCCTTTGTACTCCTCAAGGCACCTTTCGAAGTTTAGATACTTATGGGCTGAAAAGTTGGATTTCTATAATTAGTGCTAGGAGGGAAGATTCTTTTAAAAAAGGCTTCTTCTCTGCCAAAATAACTTCTTCTCTTTCATTGGGTTGTTCCGGTTGTTCTTCAAATGATTGATCATCCAACATATTGTTAATCATCAAAGTCACTCCATTTATCCATTGAGGGCAAGTCTTCACAGAATGGATTTCTTGGTGAAATGTGCAAAAGTTGTCCATTCCATGTTCTTCAACATTAATATTAACATTCAATTTTTTAGCGAAATTGGCTGGTGGATTGTTGTTCCACTTGAAGAATGGCTTGAAGGATTTGTTTCTTGAAGAAATTTCACTATTGCTCTTTTTTAGATCTAATACTCATTTTTCAATTTCTTCAGTGATTTAACTACACTTTTGAAGTCAATGGTCTCTTTATCAGTGGACTTACTTGTTGATGTTTGAGGCTTCTTACCACTGGCCTTAGAATCATCTTGATTGTTATGTACTCCAATAGAGATCATATCCTTCTCAACTGATAAGGCTTCAACATAGTTCTCTTCCATTGTAATTTTCTGAGACCTTTTAATAAACATCACAATATTAGAAGGCAGGGAAAATGTATAATCATTTGTTGTTATTGAATCATGAGGTGGTACATCAATAGGAAAATTATCCAAATTGGTAGTAAAATTTTGATTGAAATATTTTACCCTTTCTTTGTTATCTATATTTAAATTTCTTAACTCTTTCAAAAAAATTGCCAATGTTTTCTCTTCATCAAATTTCTCCAAAAAAACCTTCTTAAAATATTCCCAATTGGTAATACATCTTTTCATAATACTATGGTACTAGGTTGTAGCTTTATTTTCAAACATATAAGGGAATAATATATAAGACACTATTATTTTGGTAGCTCAGTGAAAAATTCCAACCATGGTACTAGATTCCTCTTTTTGAGAGGACCAATTTTGTCTACTGAAGAACTCAAGTTGGACAAGGGAAAGTGTATTTTTGTATTGAAGCCCATAATGTCACATTTGATTAGGTCAACCCTAATAAGAAATTGGAAACCCTTGGATGCCTATAAATACAAGTGACCTCAAGCTCATTTGGACATCACCAATCATCTTCTTCTTCTCTTCTTCATTGATTGGTTCTCAAAGGTCTAAGGCTGGTTCGAGGAAATTGGTTTTTACATGTCCGAGTTCATAGGATCCAAAGCTCGCACATGTGTTAGGGTTTTGGTTTCCAACTACATGCTTGAAACAAGTAATTTTCGGCTATAACCACAGGTAAGAAGGCACATCGATGTGTTTGGAGGCTCCAACTGCATGCACACCTCATCTTCCATGCGATTGGGCTCTAGGGCTAAAATTTGACATTTGACCGTAGTTGACCACAATTGACTATAGATAGGAAAAGTTGTCTCTAATTTGGATTTATGATGGGAACATATTTTTGAATGTTTTTAGGTTAATTTTACCAGATGATTTTTATATTGGCTCATTGTACTCTTTGTTGGACATTTTGTTACAATCTAATAGAAGAACAATTACAAAGGGTTTTCCTCGTAGTGGGTTTTTCCCTAGTCATTGACATAAATTATGGTGTCTCTTGTTGATGTGTTGGTTGTCTCCTTTGTCATTACATTTACTCTTCTATCATTAGTTACTGTTGATGATTGGAAATATTAATTATTGATAAAAGATTGTTAATTGAAGAATTGAATTGGGTTGAAGTAATTGAAACAACATAGATTAGTTTGAAATTTAACATGGTATTAGAGCTTAGATGAAGGACAGGCCCAAAAGGAGACAAGAATTGAAGAAATCATCTTTGGAAAGTTGAAGGAGCCTACCTAATCAAGTCAATATGTCTTCCTATTTCCTCAAGGAACATGAGAAGTTGGGTGACTCATCTAACTTTGTTGTATGGAAAGTTAGGTTGGAGATCATAGTTGGTAACAATGATGTTTTGGAATTCATTCAAGGAAAAGTACCCGAGCCTCCACAAAATGCTTCCATTGCTACCAAGAACAAGCAAAACAAAGGTGAGTTAAAAGAAAAGTAAACTATAGCTAATGGTTTACAAGATAATTTACTTTCTTATGTTGGGAATTTGAAGAAGCCTAAGGATATGTATGATAAGCTAGCTGGCATGTATGAAGTAAACAATTTGAATGAAATCATCTCCTTGAAAGATCAACTCAAAGATATGAATATGAACAAAGGAGAGTCTGTGCAATCATATATTATGAGGATATCATGTCTTGAATACCAATTGCAAAGAGTTGGGGAAACTGTGCCTAACAGGGAATTGATTATAACCCTTAAAGGTCTCCCTCCTATTTGGGAAGCCTTCATTACCACTATAAGCAATAACAACAATTTTCCGTCATTTGATGAGATTGTTGGAAAGCTCACTTAAGAAGAATCAAGTATGATATCAAGGGGAAAGATACAAAAGCATGAAGAAGGAGAGCTCATTTCATTTTTCATTCATGACAAGAAGAAGAAAGGAAAAGGATGTCCATCAAGTTAAAGAAATCCTCCTCCTCGAAATTCAAATAGAAGGAATGGAATATTTAAGGAATCATCACATTGAATGTTACAATTGTCATAAGAAACACCATTATGCTCGAGATTTCCCCGAGAAGAACAACGATCCACACTACAACATTAGAAGCATCAATAATAGGTTTGATAATCAAAGAAGAAGAGATGATCAAAGGAATGATCGTAATGGAAGAGATGATAGAAGAAGAAGAGATACTCCAAGTGATCGTGAAGAAGACCACCATCATCAAAATAAGTCAAGATAATCCAGTTATGAAAATAATGTTGTAAATAAATCTAAATATATTCTTATTTTTTCTCTCATTATTTTTTCTCCCTTTGATTCGTGGGATAGTTGGTTGGTTGATAGTGGAGCCACTCATAATTTCTCTGGGTATAAGGAAGTTCTCTCTAATTTGGTAGAGAGGGAGTCCAATTTGAAAATTGTTCTTGGAGACAACTCCACTCATCTTGTTAAAGGCTTTGGGTTAGTCAAATTTCATTTGAATTTTGGGGAATATGTTTTTCTCCAGATTGAAGAAGAATTTGGTATCAATATCTACATTCAAAGACAAAAGGATGAGAATTTCCTTCATCAAGGGAACGGTTCTTACTTGGCCTGTTGGATCACCTATTAGAGATGCATTTACATTGGGATCGATATTTGAAGGACTCTATAGAGTCACTAGTAAACATCTTATAGCATTGGTGCATGATACTAATCATATAAGCGAGCTATGGCACCAAAGATTCACCCATATACATTATGATTCTATTCCTAAATTGAAGAAATTGGTCTTTAGTATTCCTAATGTTCAAGCCTAACGTGATGGAGTGTGTCAAGATTGTGCCATTGGAAAGAAGAAAATAGGACCATTCCCATCTATTGAGAACAAGACCAAAGAAATCCTCCAACTCATTCATTCCGGCGTATGTGGTCCAATGCCCGTACCATATATTGGATTCCATCTCTACTACATCACCTTCATTAACGACTTCTCAAGAAGGACATGGATATATTATTTGAAGCACAAGGATGAAGCCTTCAAAATGTTCAAGGAATTCAAATATTTAGTCGAAAATAAAATAGGGAAGAGAATTAAGATCTTTAGGTATGATAATGGCAGAGATTACATTTCTAATGTGTTCATTTATTTTTACAAGAATGAAGGTATCAAGAAATGGATTATTATGCTCTGTACTCCCAAAAAATATGGAGTTGCTGAAAGAAAGAATAGGTCTATTGTCGAAGCCACTCATTCCATGATCCATGATCAAAACTTGTCGAATTTCCTTTGGGAGAAGCAATAAATCCGTTGTATATGTTCAAAATTGGGTGCCTTATCAAGCATTGGAAAAAAAGGCACTCGAAGAAGTTTTAATAGGTGTGAAGCATATCCATATCTTTGGTTTTCTTGTATATTTCCATGTGCTAAAATATAAAAGAAACAAGCTGGAATCCATAGGAGGAAAATTTACGTTTGTTGGATATTGTAAAAATTATAAAACATTTAGAATATATATTCCTGGTCAAAGGAAGGTTGAAATTAAGAGGGATGTAACGTTCGATGAAGATGCTATTGATGCCTTTAGGAAAGCAAGGGACCTTCCCCCTCATCCTCCTCCTGAGAATAAGAATGATGATGGATATTTTAGATAGTCCTTCCATGCCTAAATCCGAGAGAGACATTTTTTATGATCCCATGGAGCCCATGGACCCCTTAGATCCTACTCCATGTGATCCTCCTTCCAAGAAAAGGCCACTTTGTCTTCGTGACACATTACAAGATGACAAGATGATCATTCCCATTAGAATATCATTTAGAGAAAGTAAGAAACCAAGTAGGTACTATGGATAAGTTGCAACTATGAGCACTATGATTCAAGTCGAACCTCCCACCTTTGAAGAAGTTATCAAATAACAAGTTTGGAAGGATGCTATGGACAAAGAATATGAATCAATTATGAAGAATGACGTATGGAATGTTGTTCCAAGGCCAAATGGGAAATTTGTGGCGACATAAATATGGCTATTCAAGATAAAACATGGAGTCGATGGAAGCGTTGATAAATATAAGGCAAGATTCGTGGCTCATGGATTCTCCCAGAAAGATGGAGAAGATTATGATAATATATTTGCATTTGTGGCTTGATATACAACCATTCATTTGATATTAGCCCTTGTCGCAAGTCAAGGATGGAACCTTCATTAGATGGATGTGAAGACAAAATTCCTCCATGACATATTACAAAAGTGTATGTTGAGTACCCATAGATATTTGAAGTAGAGGATCAAAAGAAACATGTTTGTAGGTTGAAGAAGACATTTTATAGTTTGAAGCAAGCCCACAAAACATGGTACAACTGCATAGATAGTTATTCGGTGAAGTTGGCATTCACAAGAGGCAATGATGATCCCATTATCTAGTTCAAGGTAGTCCAAGATGTGCCATTGATTTTGGTTTTATATGTTGATGATCTATTATTTATAGGTGGTGAGTCCCCGATGATTGAGTGTAAGAGGGAGTTAGCTTTTGAATTTGAGATGAAGGAACTTTAACTCATGCACTACCTTCTAGGCCTTGAGGTATGGCAAAAGCCTGGTGATATTTTCCTTTTACAAGGAAAATATGTTTTGAAGTTGTTGGAAAGATTTGGAATGACAAAATGCAAGTCCTTGTCCACACTGATGGAAATGAATTTCAAGAAGTTATGTGAAGAATCTGCAGGACCTAATTTGTAAAATCCATATGAGTATAGATAGTTGATTGGATATTTGATGTTCTTAGTGAACACCCATCTAGACATATGCTACGTAGTGAAAACTTTTGAGTCAATGCATGGTTGAGCCTCTCCATGCACATTGGATTGTTGCCAAACACATTTTGAGATATTTGCATGGGATGGTCACCCTTGGTTTGAGATATTCTACCAGAGGTGTTCGACTTCAAGGATATATTGATGCTAGATGGGAAGGAAATGTTGTTGATAGGAAGAGTACATCTGGATGTTATTCTAGCCTTAATATTCCATGATATCTTAGATGAGAAGGAAGTATAAATCTATAGCACTGAGTACCGCCGAGGCATAATACATTGCAACTAGCATGGCTAGATATAAAGAAATTTGGTTGAGGAAGCTTGTTGGAGAGATATTTGACCAGGTCATAGACATTACAATGATATATTGTGACAATAAGAGTGTCGAGAATCTTGTATTTCATGACAAGTACAAGCACATTGAGATCCAATATCATTACTTTCGAGACATGGTGCAGAGAGTAGTCGTTAGAATCCATCATATATCAACATATGAGAAGATTGCATATATTCTCACCAAGTATTTTCTGAAAGGAAAGTTATTAATCTTTAGAGAGTAGCTTAGATTAATGGATGTGACCCCGACATCACTGATCAAGAACATTGATCCGAATCTTGTTTTCTGAGCTCCCAGTGTGAGAGATTGAAATGGAGGGCTCCTGGGGTTGAGGGATCTCTAGACAATAGGGTATAACCCCTATATGTTACCATAATCTTGGATCTTCTTATCCCTTATCTTAGTCTATGCAAAGTATACCCCAGTTGGAATCATACCCACAAGCTCGGATTGTTGGGATTACCACCCCTGTTTGGAAATTTTTTTGAGAGAATATTTGGAGGTGTGTTACCCAAGATGATTATGATGTAGGTGTTCTACCACATGACTCTTGAGAGCCATTTTTGGGGAGATCAGGGAGCATTAATATGGATGAAATATTGTATTGATCAACATGGGGTGGAATATCTTAGCTCCCCTATGCTGTGACTCTTCTTGCTCAACATGGGGTGGAAGATGTTTTCTCCCCTATGTGATGACATGAGGTGAGAGTGTCCCATAGGGCCTTCCTCATTGTCTTGAGAGGGTGGTATCTAATGCTCCCCAATGATTCTTCTTCTTTAGATCCAGAATGTTTCAGTAGATAGAATTGAGTAAATATGGACATGATATGATGACATGATACATAAGATTATTACATGATGCAGTTGGAATTTATCCCTAGTTGAGAGAGAGTATTAATTGGGTAGCTCATTGAAAAATTCTAACCATGGGACTAGATTCCTCTTTTTGAGAGGACCAATTTTGACTATTGAAACACTCAATTTGGACAAGGGAAAGTGTAATTTTGAATTGAAGCCCACAATGTCACATTTGACAAGAAATTCAACATGCTTGGAAGCCTATAAATACAAGTGACCTCAAGACCATTTGGACATCACCAAGCATATTCTTCTTCTCATCTTCATTGATTGGTTTGCACAAGTATGAGGCTAGCTCAAGGAAATTGGTTTGCACAGGTCCATGATTATAGGGTTTGAAGCTTGCATGTATGTTACGGTTTTGGTTTTCGACCGCAGGCTTGACACAAGCAATTTTCAACTATAGAAATAGGTAGGTAGGAACATCTGTGTGGTTGCAAGATCTCAACCACACAAACACCTATTCCTCCGTGCTGTTTGGATTGAGGGTTTTAATTTGACATATGACCGTAGTTGACCACAGACAGGAAAAGTTGTCTCTAATATGGATTGATGCTGGGAACATATTTCTGAATTTTGTTGGGTTAATTTTGCTAGATGATTTTTTCATTGGCTCATTTTACTCTCTACTAAACATTTTATGACAATCTAGTAGAAGAAGAATTAGAAAGGGTTTTCCTCGGAGTGGGTTTTCCCTAGTCATTGACCAAAATTCTGGCATCTCTTGTTGATGTGTTGATTTTCTCCTCTGTCATTACATTTACTGTTCTATCTTTAATTACTGTTGATGATTGGAAATATTAATTATCGATGAAAGATTATTAATTAAAGAATTCAATTGGGCTAAAGTAATTGAAAGAGCATAAAGTAGTCTGAAATTTAAAAATCATGTCCTCCTACTGAACATCCATCAATCTCAATGATAATTAAAAGTTTTTAATATGGTATTTCACAGTAGTGGGCTTATCTGGATCAAAATTTGTAAGAAACTTCTCTGGATGGTGGGGCAAGGGATGTAGAATATCCAGAATATTTACCACCCCCTAGGTCATCCATGCTCAATTGTTGATTTCCAATCATATCATTATTCAAATTTCCTTTGTCACTTTTAGAATCGTTATCTTCATTATAAACTTCAATGTTTTCACTAGTTACTAGTTATTCCAAGTTTCACCAGTTACTATACCTTCTAAATTTTCACTATTTGATGGCCCTTCATCTTCTTCTTTGTCAAAATGTCTTTCTACCAATTTTTATAAATCATGCAAAGAAGTATTAATCAAATATTGGATAGAAGCAACTAACACTCCTTCGACGAGTTGTTTTTCCTCTATCATTATGCTTATGAGGCAAGATAGGGGTGAATGGGAGAATTCTAATCTTCCTTGTGTAATCTCAGGTAAAAGGTTTAAGAGCTCTAAAATCCTCTCAAGTCACCTCAAACACGTGCTCAAGACTATTGGGAGGGGGGTCCTCTTCGAACTCAGGATTTTCAAACATTTGAGGTTTAGGTGGAGGGGAACCCGATTGATTGCTACCTTACTCAAATAATTCAAGGTGAGAGTGAGGAAATATTCTAGCCATATAATGACAACCCCAATTTTAGCACAAAAACTGTTGATGGGCCAAAAGTTTCCACCAACATAAAGAAGATATCCCAAATGCAAGATCCTAATTATATCTTACACAATTTGAAATAGGAATATGTGGACCTATCTACGACCATGGTCTTTTAAAAAGGTTTTGGATGAGATGAGCAAGAGTAAAGAAACTTGACACAAATTTTGATAGAAAACAAGTTATAATAGTTTATGCAATACTTTAAGAGCAAGATATAAATAATATATCAATAGCTAAAATAAAAGGGCATGAATCTTAAATAAAGATTGTAAGCAAACTTCACTTAAGATGCATGAATAGAAAGGAAATATACGTCATTAATTGTGAATTAGTTCTCAACTAACAACAATCATGAAAGCATAAATCAACAAATAATAACAATAACATGCGAGTCGCAAATCAATGAAATAGTTAATTAATGATCAAAAACTGAATAACAATCACATTCCATTCTATCACCACAAGATAAGTACTACAATGCCCAAAAATATATCAATGAACTTCCTTGCCATGGCTCAATGAGCTTCACAAATTTAGCTGAAATATTCAATACACCATTGCACTAAGCATGCATGAGATCCAATAGTGGAAATAAAAATCGTCACTTGATCTCTCAAAAAAATGTACTTTATTTTATCTACAAAGTGCTCAAAAGGTCCAAAAACTAAAGTCCTCTCTAACTAGCCATGAGGGTATATTTATACAAAATGGGGCATCTCTTCACCTCCTATGAGCTTTTGAAGTCCCTAAGTCCCTCATGACTCTTCAACTTCTACATGAATTTCATTTCTAAGTTCTTTTATACCTTTAATTTCAAAATAACTTTATTTTCAAATTACATGGAAATTAAAAGACAAAATTTAGACTCAAGATGGCCATGTCAAAAGCCTCAAATTGCAGTTCTTGTACCAAGTATGTGTACCAGGCCTTGTACTAAGAGGAAATGAATATGATATTTTTGAAATTTCCCTCTTGAATATCATCTCATATTCAATATCATCTAGGAACAAAATATTCATGTTTGTTTGTATCGAACGCAAGAGCGTTGAGGGTTTTGTATGAAATATTATCATATCCACAATATGTTGTTCAATTGCTTCCTTGGTAGGTTCTAAGTTTCCTTTAGAAATGACTTGTTTCATTTCATCTAACATCTCATGTATTTCTTACCAGAATTCTTTTCAGGTTTTATTACTCCTACTTCTCCGACGAAGGGTATTTACTGCACCTTAATGAGGGAATCCAATCCACTACGTAGTGTTTTAGTATGCATTGATCATTCTATTTAAATCCTAGTAAACTTGTCATAAAATTTCACTGACAATGTAATTTCTACCTTATCCCTCTCTGTGCACATTTTATCTTTCCTTGGTAGTTCTGCTAGTTCATCTAGATATTCCATATCCCATCCATCTACGACAGTGAAAACCTATTTGATCAAAAATCCCTTTCCCTTTATCTCTTCTTGCATTTTTTTTTACAGTGGAGACATTTCTTTATGGAGGATAATCGTTTTACAATACGCTCTATTCATGACTTCTTCTAATATTTTATTTTCTTCTAAGATTGTTGTCTGGAAACCTTCTTTGTGGGAACTTGCAGTTGACAAAGTCTAGATTTCTACACATAGTTTGTCAATACCCTGTTGTGAAATATCCAATTCTCTTTTAAATCATTTAAGTCATTTACTAAATGTTCCAAATTTTTATCAATAGTAGTGGAGAAGGAAAATCTAGTGGAATCTATTGCTACTGGGTTCACCATGGTGTCTATCACTATGTGCCTCTCCATAGTGACTGATATTGGATTTCTTAGTAGGAGCTTTCACCTCTTTTGAGATATTATATTCTTGCACTGATCAAATATAAAACTTGAGAGATCTAATACTCAATCCTCTTCTTCAAACGTGACTCCCATTTCTCCAAGTGGGAGGTTTCCACCAATGATAGGTGTTGGAGGAGTGACATCTAGATTAGGTAGTATAATCTCTACTTCCTCTTGTTCTAGCTCATTTATCCTGGTGTCTTTTTCCTCCTTTTCTACTATCTCTTTGGTGATTATTTATTTTTAAAGCTTCCAAGTTTATTATTCTTCTTCTTGTTTTCTCTTTGTTTATTCTTCTCTTTTCCTCATTTCCTCCTCTTCCTTTCACTTTGCTTCCTCTTCCTTTTTCTTCCTAGATTCCTCTAGATTTCACTTTCTTTCTGCCTCTTATTTTTACTTTTATTCTTCTTCTTTTTTCTTGGATTCCTCTTCCTCAAACTTCCTTTTAGCTTCTTCCTCCTATACTTTGCTTTTTGCTACCTCTTCTTCGGCTTGCCTTTTGGCTTCTTTCTCTTCTTCTCACCTCTTCGATTCTTGTTTGGAATTTTGTATCTTTAACCTTTCTTTGTTTGTATATTATTATTCTTTCTTCCTCTTCGATGTTGTTTTCTTTCCTTCTTTATCCATATTTTGCAAAAGTACTTATTATTTTGTCTCTAGATTGTTAGTAGGATTACTAGGGTTGAATTATAGGGTTTCCTCAACTGATTTAGTAACATTCAACAAGTATTTTATATATACTAATCTAAATCAATACCTGGAATATATTATCAACCATATTTTATTGACTTGTAGTGTTGTGTGGCAATACCTCTTGAATCATATCCATGGAAGCTAAGTTCACTAAATATGAAACATTATAAGTCCTTTTCTTCCACTTCTGCCTCTTTGAATTTTTTCATAAAATAAGATCCTATACATAGTGGAAAAGTAGTCCATGAAGCTTTCTTCACTTTTACCAGTGTGTTAGTCAATATTGTAGTAAGATAGTATGCCACCTCTTGTAACACTATTTTTTCAGTGACAAACAAAGAAAAATGATGAGGGGGCTTATAGGATCCAAATTCTCTTATGTACATTGCATCCTCGAGATTAAAGCAATCAAAAATATTCTATAATTACATCCTTTCCCTATCTAGCATGCAAGGTAGCTCCACATTAAAGAGATTCTAGTATATTGACAATATAAAATGCTTATTAATGTGATCATACATCCCCATATATCCTATGTCCCATAAGTGTTTATAGTAAACGTGAATGGTTGGGATATCTGTAGCAAAGGTCCAATTTCAACCTAGTGACTCAAATTCACATCTCACACATACGGAATCCAACAAGTATGAAGCCATATAGAATTCTAGTTGCTCTTCTCTGGAGAATTGCTTTACCCCTAATGTTAGCGTGGATTGATGATGCTAGTATGTCTGCCAAATTGAAAATAGTTCCTTTTGTGGCACAAGTGTACATCATGGGCAACCAATCATCCTCAAAGAATTCTACATTTTGTATGCCATAAATTGTATAACACATGGCTGCCAAAATTTGATAGGATTTTCTCAACATCTTAGTTCTATAAATTTAGTCAGTTTGATATTTGAACTTTCCAGGCTCCTGCCACCAATATTCGAGGGCGTCCTTAGTTGGCTTAGAGATTTTTCACTATGAACCAAGTGCTCTCTCAGCATATTATAATAATAAAAAACATATGATGTGAATTGTTCTATTGTGAGACCATGAACATGCTTTATCATCATATTTTTCTCATTTGTTCACTAAATGATCCACTCAATATTTTCAACGCATGACAGAATGGGGGGATGTGATACTATATTGTCATACCATGATTTGTTGACATTGATATATACTTCACGATCCTATTCTTCCTCGGGAACCTCTTTGTAGGAGAGCTCTTCATATATTTATGCCCCAAGTCATGGGTATTGATTTATCTACATAATAAGTATTGTTTGCATAGATAGACACTTTGACATGTTGAAAATGCAGCAAGAAATTCCTAAATTAATTTTTTCTTTGAATTAAATTAGGAGGAAAATTGTAATTCCACATCACAAGACAACTTGAACAAGTTAAATAAGTTAATTTGACTTAGTTGGTTCAGTTAATTTGATTTGAGGGTCTAAATAGAGTCATGTAGAGTGTCTCCTACTTTATAGGAGTCACGGTTGATTTTATTTTGAGTTGTAGTTAATTAATTCAGTTTAATTGAGTTAAAGTCAATTAGACTAGTTCCAACTGATGGAGAAACTAGTAGGATGTCAGATAGTGGGGTATTGTTTCATGTGTTTAACTAATTAACTAACGATTCACTCATAAATAACTCATGAATGTTAGATATTAGAGTTAGCCAGTTGAGATTGGAGTTCAAGGGTAGTGTACTATCAATTGTAGAGTTGTACAGATGGTGTATGAAGTCAGAGGAAGAGCCTAAAGGAATTGCACAATCCAATGGAGGAAAATTCCTCTTAAATAGAGGTTTAATTCCTCATTGAAAAACGCAAGGAAGTAGGAGCTTGGAAGGTTAGGAAATTGGCTAAGTGTTGGCCAAAGTCAGCCTAGGAAGCTGTGAGACAAATAGAGATAGTGCAGAGGGTGCTCAGGCTTAAGAAAAGCATTTTAATATTCTCATATTTTCTGACTAATGCAATATACAAATAGAAGTGGTTTTTAGATGTGGATTTCCCCGTGATATCATTGTGTAATGTGTTGATTGAATTCTTTCTCTTGTATGCTTCATGGTTTCTCGATCATTTAATTGTTTTCGCTAATGAGTAGAGTATATTCAATTCCTTTGTTTTATAAAATTACATAAGAAGTTTGAATCTACAAGGAATTTCTACATGATAAAGGGAATTTCCACAACCCCTTCATTATTGCTTTGTGCTGTCTCATTTCCATGCCTTTTACTAGTTGGTGGAGCCATATCTCCTATGGATAAGAAGATGCTCAAAAAATCAAGATCAACCATACTTAACATTTCAAATATATTTATGGAAACACAAAATTTTAACTAAACATCACAAAGATCATTCACTGTATATCATGTGTCACAGTCTGTTAAATTAGAGTGTGATAAACCTTGGTCCTAGATTGTGGAGACAAAATGTGATAAGGGAATATTGTGCAATGGGAATACTTAGTCACAAATTTATAGAGCATGTTGTTGTTCACATTATGACTTTCATGGTTGCAGCTAGCTGGTGTTAGTAGTGTTTTCATGATTGTAGCTAGATTGTGTTGGCATTGATGTCAACCTAATGTTATTCTAGTTGATGCATTGATGTCAACCTTGTGATGCCATGTGATGACCTATACTTTGGAATTGGTGTAGGATGACGACATTGATATGATTTGTATGCATAACTACATGTGTTGGTGATGGTTGCTCAAGTGCTAGTGATGTTTTTGATTCATGCTGTTGAGCTTGGAATATCAGGTATTTATGTTGGGCCTATGTTCATGGCTTATTCCAATGGTGTTTTGGGTTCATGATGATGTTGGAGAGGTGCTACAGAATTGTGCATATGTGTTGCATCTTGTATAGGTGCCAGAGGGGAGTAGAGCACTTGTTGGCATTCATGTCAACCCTTGTTTTTTGGCTTTTAGGTCAATTTGGTGGTGGAAATTTATAGAAATATTTAAACCATTGAAGACGTGTCATACTACTTGGCAGAGGTTTCGACGTGAGTATAGATGTTGAATATGATGTGTAAGTAGGTGGTAAAGGTATTGATCTGAAGGCTTATAGTTTTATCCAATACTCTACCCTGGCCATTGGGAGGAAGGCCTATGCATGCGACTGAAAGGTTTCAACCGAAAATATCTAGTACTGTGCGTGCAGCTGTACTCGAGATCAAGATTTGTTGTGGATGCAATTGAGACTGAAAACAAAAATTGTTCCTCATTCCTCGTGCACATTAAGAGAATTTCGACTTGGGTATTTGTAGAATGTTCTAAATTAGTGAAATCAGGTTGAAAATGGTTAGATAAGTCCTCCATTGGGTGTGAACACCTTTAGTACACAAGTAGTGATGATTATGGATAGATTTTGTCAACTTTGTGCACCTTTGATCTCGATCCAAAATTTGAATTCACCTAACGTTTTATAAATACTTCAGTTTGGATCTAGATATGGTTGGTTGGTGTGATTGAGAGTGAGAGGGGGCTTCTTAGAGGAAGAATGCTCCAGGCACAATTGTTATTATATATACGTAGTGTTTGTGTGCAGATGGGAGAAGAGTGAGAATATATGAAGCACATAACATAGTACTAAAGCTAATATCAATTTGTAGATAATATTTTTGGCTATTGCAATAGAGATTTAGAGCTTGATGGTAGAGGTTGGGGGCTTGGTGTAACTCCATGATTTTGAGACTAATTTATTTGTTTTGCAAGGCTGCTGGTGCATATGGAAGAATGCCATAATGATATTATGTTTTTATATATATACTGAGGGTTTGATGTTATATTCTTGTGATTGAATGTGAGTTGTGTTTTTGTTGCTGGATGATTATGTTATTGGATATTTCATCCATATATTATTTCCATTATTTTTAAGAGTAGAGAGCATATTATTTGTGGTGTTTTTTATTATGATTTGCAGAGACTCTCTTGCTACTACAGTTTGATATTGCAGAGCCGATTCTTGTTGAGATGGTGTCCTGGATCCAATTTGAAAATCAATGAAATAAAGGCCTGCATAGAGTTGTGGAGCAATAGCCTCCAACAAATGGGTGTTTGCTAAGTGGAGTAGTGATTCCATGTTTCTAGCAATGTTGTGGAAATGGTCGTTTCCAACTAGTGATAGTTGGAATAGTTTATGGTCGTCGACTCACTATATTTTTTGGATTGAGTCTCCTAGTCTGTGGTGGCAGGCTATATTATTTGTAGTTGATTCTCCTAGCTGGTGTAACCAACATCTATATAAAATAATTTTTTCTTAACATAATAGAGATTTAGTGTAGTGCAACAACAACAAGGGTGGTTTTTTGTCCTTGAGGGGTTTTCCACCAAATATCTTGTGTCTCATGTGTGATGATGTGATTTTTCTTTGATGTGTTATTCATTGTTTCTTTCATGGTTTTTTTAGTTTAGTTGCTTGCATGGTTTATTCTTATGTGATGATCTACTAATATGTTGTTGGTTAATTTATGCATGATTATGTAGAGAAGTTTAAATTGGTAATAAGAATTCACACCCCCCTCTCAATAGTGCTGAAGGTTTCTAAAAGTTGGTATCACAACACGTCTCTTGGTTGTAGCTTCATCATTGGAGAGTAAATATGTGGTTTTGTTGGCAAAATTTTGCATTTTTTTTCTTTCTCTCAGAATGAGTTCTCTAAGAAAATTAGTCCTCACTCTTGCAAATTTCAAAGTATGGCATGAAAGTGTGAAAATAAATTATTGTCTTGTGGATATAACATTTGGAGATTGGTTTGTGAAGGGTATTACAAGGATTCACCTTCATCTAAAGTAATTATTGTCACATATTGAAAACATGGTTCCAGTTGTACAAAGAGTACCAAATAACATATAGGTTTGCATCCATCTTCTAAGAAACATAAGCTCTCAAAGATAAATCAGACCCTCTCCACTAGATAGTGTTTGGAATAAGTTTTCCAATGGTAGGTGGAAGTCCAAAAATGGACTCCTGGATCAAATGTTAGAGTAGATTGAAGGTATCCTTTTAAAGCTAGAAAAAAAGGAAAAATGGCTAAGGGTCAGGCTCATTGCAAATCGCAAGTGGGGTTTTCTAAAACAACAACAAGGGAAGGAAGTGAAATCTGTGATCGGACGATCAACGATATCGAAAATCAGTGGGTTCCAAGGCATGGCACATTGGCTTATTAGTGATCGAAGGGCCCTGGGCACAGTCTATTGGCTTACTGGTGGTGGGGAGGTCTTGCATATTAGACTTCCCACAATATTGATGATTGACGATTATGGACGGGACCAGGGTTACAAAGACTACGAAGTGGGGAAGTCTTGATATAGTGTAAAGCACTAGGGGGGGTTGAAAATCATTTAAAAATGGATTGTAGTGAAAAAACAAGGCTGGTAGGCCCTTTTCTCTCTCTACTAGGGGGCCACATGATGGAATACCATTGGTCAATACGAATCCACATCGCTGCTAACATCATCATGACATGGTAGTACAAAGATGACATGGCCATATGAAGGACACGTGGCATGCTGATTTGGCATTTTCGGGGTCTTAAGGAGGCATTTTCGGGTGACACATGTCACCTCTCACAAAGTGAAACTTGGCAGTGATGACATCACCCATTGCAAATCGGCAATAAAAAATCGCATAAAGAAAAGTGCCTCCTCTGCAAAAGTCCCTTCTGACTTGCGATTGTGACATGTAAGGACTCTTTTGGACGAATCAGTATTAGCAAATCAATAACTTTTTCTTTTCATACTTAGATTTATATACGCTACTTCAGTTAAGGGAACCTGTGTGTACACGCAACTGTGTCTAATGCAACTAGCATATATCCAGTAAATTTATGATTCAGTTAATCCAATAAGTTTATTGGATATACACTAGTTTCATTAGACACAGTTGCGTGTACACACCTGTTCCCTTAACTAAAGTAGCGTATATAAATCTGAGTATGAAAAGAAAAAGTTATTCATTTGCTAATACTGATTCACCCATAAGAGCAAAATCAGTTGTTTCGCTATCACTTTCATCATCTTCAAATGAATGGAGAAATGTATCACCAGAGGATATCAAATTCATACTTGATAGTTCTTTTGCTTGTTCATCCTCATTCTGAAGTGATTCCTTTGAGCTACCATGCATCCCATGTATTCTATCACATATGATCTCTCTTTTGAAGATTCATCTAGTTATATTTAAGTGAGATGTTTTGCTACAAGTGGGTTGCCATCAAGTACAACACATGCATCACAATTCCATAAAAACTTCATTAACCATATGAACAGTAAATAGGTGCAGTAAAATACAACAGATCATCACACATAAGAAGCACACATGAACACCATGATGTAAGGTGGAAACCCAATGTGGCTGAAAACCACCTGCTGCAATTCATCTCTATATTCCTTTAATAAGAAACTTCTTTTTAAAATATTTCTGTACTGGAGCAATCTTATACCACTACGTAGGCTTCTACCTATAGAAGGCTACAACCTTCTCTCGTTCTCCAGCTTCTCCTGGAAGGGAGCTACAACCCCCTTAGATCTTATATTAGCTGAGGTACTAGTACGTAGGTGCCAACCTACAGAAGGCTACAACCTTCTCTTTCTTCCTCTAGGTACCACGTTTCATAAATTTTCAAACTGGATACTCATGAAACTCAACATCATAATCTGAAGGCCACGTTTCATCCAATTTTCATACTGGACCCATTAATATCATTGAAGCACAACCACTTGTATCATCAATCTCTGAATCACCCAATACTGAATCACTGAACCCTGCCAACAAAATGCAGTCACTAGAACACAGAGCAGAATACAGAACTTTGCAGAAATGTCCAGATCCAACTGTATCATCAAAATCATGCATCAGAGTGCATACACTACTTGGAAGAGTCGAACCACCTTATATACGTAACTTCACAAAAGCAAATTAGCATATATGTCATCAAATACTTACTTATAACTACGCTGCACTTCCTGACTTCAGACATACCAGATCATTACATATTCCAGGATAATACGTGTGTTAGCAACCATATCTAATCCATCAGATCACATAAAGATAAGTCATTATGATTAGATCTCGTCCATCAACCCTGAAGCTAAACACAATCAACCAATATGAATATGCAGAATACTGACACTAGTAAACAGTCACTAGAACTCAGAACTTTTCATCAACAACCAAAACCACCTGTAGCTTCAAACATCATAGTTTATATGGTATATGCTATTTAGACATATCTAACCTACGTATGTACATGCTTTTACCATAGTCAACCAGCGTATACATCTGTAAAGATTCATTCATGATTTGTAGCTATTCCAAACTTTAGTTATACCCAGATCATAATATTTACAGAACATTACATGTGTCAGTATACAGATCTAGAATAAGCATGATCAAACTATATAGAGATGATTCATTCCAAGCCATTAGATCCCGATCTATCCTTAGATCTTGTTCTCCATCAACCGCTGAGATTCCTCCTTGGCTCAGATCAAGCAAAGCATCATGAAACCACAACCTGCATACTGGATCTCATACTTCATCAGATATTCAAGACTTTCTCAGTGCCTTTTCCTAATGATCTTCTCCTCCTTTTATAGTCTAAGGCCTTACTCAAATACCATGGTCCAAAACCACTTAGAACCAATACCTTGGACCAAATACTTGGGGTCAATGCGTCAGACAAGATACTTTGGACCAATACCATGGATCACAATACCATGGTCCAAATACAATAGACCAAAACCAAATGTACATGCCTTTCCTTGCATGAAAGTGCGTGTATACGTATATGCACCTTTTGGTCGGCTAACCCAAGTGTATACGTAACTTTATCAAGGGGAACCTGCGTATATCTCTTTTTCTTTATTCTGTGAGAATGAACTGTGATTTGTTATCTTAGTAAGTTGCCATCAAGGACAACACCTGTACCATAATGCCAACAATATCCCCCTTTGGACTTGATGGCAAAGCTAACTTGCCATACTGAAAACTCTCATCTTAATGAGTTGTCATTGTACATTACATCTGAACTGATTCCTTTGAGCTGCCATGTATCCCATGTATTCTGTCACATCTAATCTCTCTTCTGTAGATTCATCTAGTTATATTTAAGTGAGATGTTTTGCTACAAGTGGGTTGCCATCAAGTATAACACATGCATCATAATGCCAACAATCTCCCCCTTTGGACTTGATGGCAACAACCATACCAAGTCACTCTCCCCTTTTGACATCAAGGGCAGGAATTTCTTTAATGGCCAATGTTTTTCATGTGTGGACACAAAGCTACACAATGTGTTTCCTACAAGACCATCATGGCTCGAGAAGCACAAAATCAAAGGAACGTGACTGGGATCATGAAGAGGACCTACAATAACTTTTCTGCTCTTGAAAATGAAATAGAATTCTCTATTTGTAACAACTTCAGTCATGAAGATTCTGAATGCAAGAGTAAGTTTTGGAAAACATCTCAGAAGGAGAAACCTTCATTGGGTCCCAAAACTTGGAGAAAGAAAGAACCACAACCAGAAAGATGTGGTATAGCCTTATATACAGAAGGACAGGAAAATTAGTGGTACATCAACAGTGGATGTTCAAAACATATGACAGGTGATAAAGAAAAACTTCAGTCATATAGTGCCTTAGAAAAGGAAAGGAAAGTCTCATTCAGAAATGACACACCTGCATTCATAAAAGGTAAAGGTTCTGTTCTGTTGAAAGAAAAAGTCAAAGCTAGAAATGTTATGTATGTTGATGGCGTAAAGCATAATCTATTGAGTGTTAGCCAAATGTGTGATCAAGGAAATGAGGTAATATTTCGATAAAATGGATGTATTGTTCGTGGGCTTGATATAGGAGAAATAGTGATCAAAGACATAAGAACTCTAAATAATTTATACATACTCAAGGGAGGACAACAACAGTGCTATCTAAGCAAGAATGATGAACACTGGCTATGGCATAGAAGATTGGGGCAACTAAGCTTCTCTCAGATAAGGAAAGCATTCAAATATTAGGTGGTTTGTGATCTCCCTGACATCAGAATTCCATACAATACAATATGCAAATCATGTCAATTTGGTAAGAAAACCAGAACTAATTTCCCTGAGAAGGAAGGATCAGCTAGTAGGCCACTTGAACTTGTCCATACTGATTTATGTGGACCATCGAGGAAAAAGTCACCTCGAGGAGAAGAATAATTTATATTGTTCATTGACGACTTTTTCAGGATGTGTTGGATAGGACTTTTGAAGCATAAAGACGAAGCTTTCGAAAATTTCAAAGCTTTCAAAGCCTTAGTTGAAAATGAATCAGATCGTAGAATCAAATGCCTCAGGTCTGATCAAGGAGGGGAATTTACCTCGGATGAATTTTTCGACTTTTGTGAAGAACATGGAATAAGAAGGGAATTCTCTACTGCAAGGACTCCTCAGCAAAATGGAGTAGTGGAAAGGATGAACAGAATGGTTCAACAAATAGCTCGTGCTATGCTTGATGAATCTGGAACTCCTGCAACCTTCTGGGGTGATGCTGCATTTGCTGCTATTACTATTCTCAACAAAACTTACATTCGGGTAAACAACACTCAAACTCCTCTTGAACTTTGGTACGGTAAGACTCCTACGGTAAAATACTTCAAGGTGTTTGGAAGCAAATGTTACATCAAAAGGACTGATGAAAATCTTGGCAAGTTTGAACCTAGAGTAGATGAAGGCATTCTCCTTGGTTACTCTTCCCGAAGTAAAGGATATAAGTGTTACAATAAAAGACTTGGAAAAATTGTTGAAAGTATTGATGCGGTGGTTGATGAAGAAGGCAACAATTCAAAATAGATAAAAACTGAAGATTTTGAAGACGAAGAGGACTATCCTTCAACATCAGACCAGACTAATGCTGAAGAAGAAATGTATGAGGCACCATAAAAACATATAAGAATAGAAGAAAAGACTCCATCTAGGTATGTTCACAAGAACCATCCAGAGACTCAAATTTTGGGGCAGAAAGAGGTAGGTGTTCAAACAAGAAGAACTATAACAGAAGCTTCAAGCTATCTAGCATTACTCCCCTCCTCTGAACCACAAAATGTAAGTGAAGCATGCAATGATGAATGCTGGGTGAAGGCCGTGAATGAAGAACTTGAGCAGATTGAAAAGAATAACACTTGGGAATTGGTTCCTAGACCTAATGATAAGAATGTCATAGGGACCAAATGGATATTAAAAAACAAGTTGAACAAAAATGGAGATGTTATTAGAAACAAGGCCAAACTTGTTTGTAAAGGGTATGCTCAACAAGAAGGTATAGACTTTGAAGAAACTTTTGCACTGGTTGCTAGACTTGAAGCCATAAGAATGTTCCTTGCTCTTTTTAGCTTTCAAAAGTTCAAAGTATATCAAATGGATGTGAAATCTGCCTTTTTAAATGGAGACTTAGAAGAAAAAGTGTATATTGAGAAACCAGATGGATTCATGCTTGGAAACGATCCAAAAATTGTATGCAGACTTAAGAAGGCACTCTATGGTCTTAAACAGGCTCCAAGGGCTTTGTATTATCGTCTGGACAAATACCTCCATTAACAAGGTTTTTCAAAAGGATCAGCAGATAACAATCTATATATGAAAATTGATAATGATAAATTGCTAATACTTGTTGTGTATGTTGATGATATCATCTTTGGTAGCAATGAAGAAGCCATGAGTCAAAACTTTGCTTTGGTGATGAAGAAAGAATTTGAAATGTCCCTGCTTGGTGAGCTAACATATTTTCTATCACAAACCAAGTACCTCAAGCAGATCTTGAAGAAATATGGCATGGAAGATTCGAAACCAGTATGTACCCCTATGGTAACAGGATGTAGCCTCAGTGCAAATGATGATTCAACAGCAATACATTAACCAACCTATAAATCTATGATTAGTAGTCTACTCTATCTGATAGGTACTCGACCAGACATCATGCATGTAGTGGGAATAGTTCGAAGATTTGAGGAAAATCCAAAAGAAGCACATCTTCAGGAGGTTAAAAGGATTTTCAAATATCTTCAAGGAACACAAAACTATGGCTTATGGTATCCTAGAGATACAGATCTCACACTTCATGCATACACATATGCAGATTGGATAGGAAGCATGGATGACAGAAAAAGCACTAGTGGTGGTGCATTCTTTATGGGTTCTAGATTAGTATCTTGGTTCAAGAAGAAATAAAGTTCAATTGCATTATCGACAACTGAAGCAGAATGTGTGGCTGCTGCATCTTGCTGCACACAACTCCTTTGGATGATGCAAATTTTGCAAGACTTTCAAATCATTTATACTCCACCTATCTCCATTTTATGTGATAATACAAGTGCAATCAGTATTTCAAAGAATCCAGTCATGCATTCAAAGACCAAGAAAATACCTATCAAATATCATTTTCTCTGGGAACAAGTGCTTGAACAAAAGGTCAAATTGGAGTATGTTCCCTCCAAGGAACAGGTTGCTGATATATTCACCAAACTATTGCCCAGGGAAACATTTGAATACCTCAGGTAGAAGCTGGGAGTAGTTGATGCATCATCTTGTTGTTGAAACTTATCTGTTTCAGAGAAAAGTAGTTGTATGTGAGTTTAATGAGGAGCATCTGCGTACATATGCCGGTTTATGTGGATACAGTCGCGTATATGTTGGTTTGAAGGAAATCAATGTTGGCATTATGACACAGGTTTGACTCTATGGCACAGGTGCTGTCCTTGATGGAAACTCACTCAAATGGCAGATCATAGTTTAGGTTCTCAGAATGAAAGAAAATGAGGTATACGCAGGTTCCTCGTAAAAAAGGCACGTATACACGCGGGATTTCTAATGAAAAGGCGCGTATACGTTTGCACGCACTTTCATGCAAAGAAAAGCACGTACATGTGGGAAAACTTATGGTTGGTCCACGGTATTTAGTTCGACATATTTGAACCTATGGTTTTGGTCCTTGGTATTGCATCCAAAGTGTTGAACCCAGGCATTGGGTCCCTAGTATTGGTTCTATAATGGTTTTGGACCATGGTTTGAGTAAGGCCTAAGGCTATAAAAGGGAAAGGAAATCATTTGGCAAGGGAATCGACTCAAGTGCTGAATATCTTATGAGGAGCAAGATCTGGAATATTGGTGATTAGCTTATGGTGCATAGCTAGATCTGAATCAAGGAGGAACTTGAGCATTACAAGATGGATAAGTCCTATTGAAGGGTCAAATATCAAGACTTGAATTGTAGTATCTTTGTGTGATTCTGATCTATTATATTTGATGCATGAATTGATCTATGAATCTGATAATCTGGGTATAATTAATGCTTGAATACTTGAAAAGGGAAAGTGTCTTTCATATATTTGTACACAGGTTCGGCGTAGCGAAGGCGCATATACACGCTGTTTCAGTAATTCAAAGAAGCGTATACGCAGGTTTGCCTTCATACAGAAGCGTGTGCACGCAGGTTCCTCATTTTGAAGTAGCGTACGTCTCATAAAATATGTTTTAGCTACTTTTGTTTATTGCTGCAGTATTCTGGGTTTAAGATTGGTGTCTGGTCACTGTTATTATCTGGTTACAACATTAAGAGAAGTGATTGTTTGATTCAGTATTGGGTTGTACAAAGAATATTGGTTGATGCAAATATACTTCATGTTTGATTAATGTTATTCATGGATCCAGTCTGAAAATTTATGAAACGTGGTCCCTAGAAGAAAAGAGAAGGTTGTAGCCTTCTGTAGGTCAGCACCTATGTACTAGTACCTCAACTAGTACAAGAGCTAAGGGGGTTGTAGCTCCCTTCCAGGAGAAGCTGGAGAACGAGAGAAGGTTGTAGCCTTCTACAGGTTGTAGCCTACGTACTGGTATAAGACTGTACCAGTATAGAATCATTGTAAAAAGAAGCTTCTAATTGAAAGAAGATAGAGACAAATTGCAGCAGGTGGTTTTCACCCACATTGGGTTTCCACCTTATATCTTGTGTTCTTGTGTCTCACTATCTGCATTATTTTTATGTTTATGGTTAATGTTTATATGGTTTTGACATCAGCATCTGAAGAATAATTAAATTATAAGTTATACACTAGTTTCCTTAACTGAAGTTGCGTATATACGATGGTTTCACTAACCTAAGTAGCATATACAAATCTGTGTATGAATTGAAAAATAATTGACCTGATAATACTGATTCACCCCCCACCCCCCCC
>APFE030649247.1:140389-167254 GCA_000404065.3 Pinus taeda | reverse complement strand
ATTTACCATTTGAAGAAATTGTGGAATTATGTCAAAAGTATTCTAGAGGAAGATCAAAAACTGGGAAAAGAGAAGTAAATTCAAAGGCAGCAAAATCAGTTGCAGGAGGTATCACGAGAGCTGAGATAGGAAGTTTATTGGAAAACTTTAAAACAAACCTCTTAAGTACATTAGGAACACAAGTGGATGTTCTTAAGGCAAATAAGAAGAAAGAAGAACAAGAACAAGCCTTAGCAATCTTTTGTTCCAAGTGTAGGAAGAAACATCCATTAAGAGAGTGCCCTTTGGATAATATCCAGGTATGTGGTCTTTGTATAGAAAATCATTCCACAGAAAATTGTCAAAAATTGAAACAATTGCAAATGAATTCAGTGGAAGAAGTGCCAGGAATAGAAGGATTTTATTATGTAGCACCTCGGAGACCATGGCAACCTAGGATGCCTCAGCAAACTCCACAACAATTCCCTCAACAAAGTTACATCTATCCACCTCAAAATATTTGGACTCCTCCAATGCCATGTCAAGCTTAGCCTCCACAACAATATTCCCAACAACCTGCACAAGGTTGGAGAGGATATGGTTATGGGAATCAACCACCTCAGCAATATCAACAATACCAGCAACAATACCAACAACCATTTTCATACCCACCATATCCTCCATCCATGCCATTTCCACAACAAAATTCTGCATACCCGCCGTCCATTCCATTTTCACAGCAGAATCCACCACTATTGTTGCCACAACCACAAAAGTTACAGTTACCATCAAATCAACCCAGACCAACACAATTTCCAGCCCAACCGGTGGCCAATCCAAATAACAAAGTGGACAAATCTGCATACTCTGTAGAGGAAGCATCATATTTTCCAACTTACTCTATTCTTCCTCTGAATGATGTCCATTTAAGGTATGGTAAAGTGCTTAAAAAGGATTCTCCGCCAATTGTAGAAGAATCAACTGAACAAGGAGAATCATCTGAAACAGCACAAACTGAAATACAAGTTCAGAAAGGGAAATCAATTACAACTCAAACACCGCCTTACCCTGAAAGGTTAGTGGAACAACCAAAAGAATTAACCCTTCCTGAATTTGATATTTTAGATGAATTAAAGAATGCTTATGTAAAAATTCCTTTGTTAAAAGCAATTAAAGAAATACCAATATATGCTAAAACAATAAAGGAATTATGCATCAAGAAATCATGGAAAAAGAGAAAGTATCCCTCTACAATCCAAGTCATTGGTAAGCTAGCAAGCCTTATGTCTACACAAACTACTGTAGAAAAATATCTTGATCCTGGTATCCCTATGGTTACTATATCAATCAATAATTTCTCAGTACCAAACACATTAATAGACTTGGGAGCAGTTATCAATGTAATGACATTAGAGACAATGAAAGCTTTGCAATTAAACGACATTAGAACAACTTCAACAGTATTAGAACTAGCAGACAGATCTAAAGTTGTTCCAGAAGGAATATTAGAAGACATCATAATCTCTTTGGATTCATGGGAATATCCTGTTGACTTCCTTATCCTGCAACCAAAAACAAATATGGGAGGACATCCTCTAATTTTAGGCAGACCATGGTTAGCTACTGCTGATGCCTTCATAGGATGCAGATCAGGAAGTATGATTATCTCACATGGAGATGAAAAGAAACATATCGCTCTTTATTCACCTGCACAATCAAATTCTTTAGAATCAGTACTTGAAACTCAAGAAAGACAACAAACTAAATTAGTCTTGAGTATAAATCAATTCTATGATTTTAGATAAGAAGAGGAGAATGAAGACTTAATGGATCTTTTCATTTCAGAACCGAATATTTCAGAGCAGCTTAGAGAAGAACAATATGAAGCTGCAAATAACCTTTTGAATCAGTGTTTCCAGGAAACTTGTACTATTCAAACCTTGCGAAATTCTTTTATAAACATCTTTCCTGTAAACACAATTTCCAATCCCACGATAAAAACAATTGAGGTATATCCTGGGAAACATTTAAATATTGGAAACCAGCTGCAATCAAAACAAGAACAAGAGGTAATTGCATTTCTACGGAAATAGTCAAAAGCATTTGCCTGGGATTATACTGATATGCAAGGAATCCATCCTAGCACATGTATCCACCACATCTATACTGATGATAAACTTAAACCTGTTAGACAACCTCAAAGCCAAATGAATCCTATGATGAAAGAAATAGTGAAAGAGGAACTGCAAAAACTGTTAAATGTTGGATTCATCTATCCTATTTCAGATAGTCAATGGGTTTCTCCACTAGTTATTGTACCAAGGAAAAATGGAAAGTGGAGGGTATGTGTAGACTATCGGGAATTAAACAAAGCTACATTAAAAGATCATTTTCCTCTACCATTCATTGACCAGGTGTTAGACTCTTTGGCTGGAAAGAAATACTTTTCTTTCTTGGATGGGTTTAGTGGGTACAACCAGATTAGAATAGCAACAGAAGACCAAGACAAGACTACGTTTACCTACCCATGGGGAACCTATGCATATAAAGTTTTTCCATTTGGTTTATGCAATGCACCTGCAACTTTTCAAAGAGCAGTGCTTGCGATATTTACTGATCTAGTCCATGAATGTGTAGAGGTGTATATGGATGACTTCACAGTTTATGGAAATACCTATGATGATTGCCTCAACAACCTTGAAAAAGTCTTGAAAAGGTGTAAAGAAACAAATCTGTCATTAAGTAATGAAAAATGATATATGATGTTAACAGAGGGTATAGTTCTGGGCCACCATATTTCCACTTCAGGAATTAAGGTGGATCCAACCAAAATCCAAGTCCTAGTTAACCTGATGCCACCTACAACACAAAAGGAGATAAGAAGTTTCTTGGGCTATGCAGGCTATTACAGACGATTCATTGAAAACTTTAGTAAAATAGGTCAACCTATGTTTAAACTATTAGCACGAGATGTTGAATTTCAATGGACAAATCGCTGTCAAAATGCTTTTCAAATTTTAAAAGACAAACTGTCAGTGGCACCCATACTTCGTGGGCCAAACTGGTCTTTACCATTTCATATTTCCATTGACGCATCGAATACTGCGATAGGTGCCTCTCTTGGACAGAAAGAAAACTTGTTCAATTATGCAATATACTTTATAAGTAAGAATCTAACACCTGCAGAATTGAACTACACAGTCACAGAAAAAGAAATGTTAGCTGTTATACATGCGGTAAATAAATTCAGGCATTATATAACAAGATATCAAGTTTTCATTCACACAGATCATTCAGCAATAAAATACTTGATGAATAAACCCATCACCAATGGACGAATTACAAGATGGCTCCTGTTACTGCAAGAATTTAATATCACAATACAAGACCGTCCAGGCAAAGAAAATCAAGTGGCTGACTTTCTGTCCCGAATACAATCACCTGACGACCCAAATCCAGTGATAGACAACTTTCCAGATGAACATCTGTTTGCCATAACAGTAAAAACCCCTTGGTTTGCAGATATTGCAAATTACTTGTCATCTGGAAAATTTCCAACTCAATTTACTAGCAAGCAAAGAAAGAAAATTGTTAGAGAAAGTTCTAGATATAGCTGGGTGAATGGTGATTTATTTTACACTGGTTCAGATCTAATGATTAGAAAATGTGTGCGTGAAGATGAAATATTGGACATTCTAAGAGCATGTCATGATGAACCATGTGGTGGTCATTTTGCAGACAAATGAACAACATATAAGGTGCTGCAACTGGGCTATTACTGGCCATCTGTCTTCAGAGATTCTAAGGCATATGTCAAGCAATGTGACAGTTGCCCAAGAACAGGGAGACCAATCTTATCAGATGAGATGCCGCTCAAATCACAAGTCCTCATTGAGCCATTTGAGCAGTGGGCACTTGACTTTGTTGGACCCATTAATCCACCATCAAATGGAAAAAGGTACATTCTAGGTACATTCTAGTATGCACGGACTATGTTACCAAATGGGCAGAAGCCAAAGCAGTGAGCAGAGCAACAGAAGATACTGTGGTCACCTTCCTCTTTGAAGAAATTTTTGTGAGATATGGTGTACCTAGACAGATTATAACAGATCAAGGAATACAATTTACATCAAAGCTAGTACGAGATCTGACGAAAAAATACAAGATTAAACACAAGAAGTCTACACCATATCATCCTCAAGCAAATGGTCAGGTAGAATCCACAAATAAAGTGCTGGAAAATATCATGACTAAGACAGTACAACTGAATAGAAAAGATTGGTCTGAAAAGTTAAAGGATGCATTATGGGCCTACAGGATCACATGGAAGAACACAACTGGTTTCAGTCCATACCAGTTGGTCTATGGGAAAGAAGCCTTATTGCCGATTGAATTTCAGATACAAACATATAGACTAGCAGCTGAACTGGGAATGGACTTAACTGAAGCACAACAGCAACGGATCATGGAATTGAATCAGTTGGATGAGCATCGTCAACAAGCTATAGAACATACAACATTGGTGCAAAAACAAAGAATGAAATTGCACGACAGATACATCAAGACAAAGACATTTCACAAGGGCGACTGGGCTTTACTTTTTGACTCCAAATTCAAAGACTTCAAAGCAAAGTTTACGACACACTGGCTTGGTCCATATGAAATTGAAGAACTCTTTGACAATGGAGCAATAAAGATCAAGACAATTGACCAGGACCCCACCTCATTTATCATAAATGGACATAGGCTGAAAGTTTATACTAAGCCTATCAGTACAGAAGCATTCATGAAACAACTGGTAAAAGAAAGAGGACTGGAAATTTTGGCTCAGCCATCTTCCAGTTTGAAAAATGAATTGAAAAAAAAAAAAAAAAAATGTGTGTATAAAAAAAAAGAAAAAAACAACAAAAGAAAAAAACATAAAAAATAATTTGTTTGCTGGTGAAAACCAGGAAACTGGCACCATGCAAGCACGAATTCATAGGGGAAAACCAGAGTAACCTGGACTCTATGAATTCTAAATACTTGTTCTCTTGACTCACACAATTTCAATGCAGGGACCCTCCACAATTGACTTGAGGACAAGTCAAACCTTCAGCAAGGGAGAATATTATGCTTTTCACTGAAAAGGTTGAGGTATTGCATTGTCCACATTTTGTATTGTCCACACAGGAACCTGAAGCAAACTTGTTGCAGCAGAACCTGAAGGGACCTGAGCTGAGACATTATTACAGAGGGACCTGAAGCAAACTTGTTGCAGCAAAACCAGATCAAAGACAACACAACATTCCAGAAGCATTGCAGAGGGACCTGAGCTGAGACATTATTACAGAGGGACCTGAATAATTCAAGAAGTGGAGCATGGCGAACAATGCGCAACAATAAACATCTACTTTTCATCCATCTACAACATTTTGACTTCATCCCACCTGTACAAACAACATTCAAGGGAGTATATTCATAGCCATTTTGTGCTTGAAATTCAATTTTTTTTTTAGAAACTTTTCGTTTTTTATCTAATTGAAGTTAGTGCCTGAGGATATTCATTAATATCATATACATTTCCTATATTATATATCCCATATTCCCTTTATACATTTCATTTCAGTCATAAACATTCCTCATATATTCCCTATATATATTCCATTTCATTCCCGAGGTATTTTTCTTTAGAAGTGAAGGGACCAAACTAGAACAACTCTTTCACCTGCACATAAACTCAAAGCATTAGTAGGAGGAAATAATTTTAAAAATGACCCCAATGGTCATTTTAAAATTATAAAACTATGTTATAAAAATATACGCTATATGGAAGTCAAAAATCATTAATATATATATCATAAGTTTATAAATGCGCTAAAGTCATTTCCCAAATGCGCATAAGCTACATGGTATAAGGTATATATATCAAATGCGCATATCAAAAGGAATATAACATAGTTACAAAGGGCCGAGGGTTATCATAGCAAAGTGTATGGGTTGCAAAGGAATGATATATGGTGGAGGCTGTAAGTATTAAAATATGATAGTGGGAGAATGGTATTCAAACAAAAATCATTGCAATCAATGATCATTACACCATAAGTGGAGAATGGTTATACGATGGGTATAATAACAAGCAAATGCAATGAGTCAAAACGGTAAACACCATACAGCACACAGGTATGACTGCACACGGTGTCATGGCAGATTATTACCTATTGGTTGAAATGTTATGCAGGGATTGTGCGTACAAAACCACGACTTGGCAAATCCTTATGACGCAGTGGGTGACTGGTCAATAGGACGGCCATGTAAGCCACAAAATTCAAAACAACTCAATGGATATACCAGGGTCTGTATAGCCCGAAACGATCATGAACTGACCGAGCCATTGCACTGATTAAAACAATAATCCCACCATCGTTTATCCCATCATCTTCATCGCCCATAAGCTCAGAGAAACGGTATTGCAACCGTGGCTTTGTGAAAAGAGAAGTGAACCGAGTTGGGAGAAATTTAAAGAAGAAACCTGAGATTTACGTGCAGAGGGAGCCAAGTTCTAAAGATAGCAAGGTAAGACTGGAGTGTATTTCGCTCAGCGATTGTGGATATGTATGATAGCTTGTCATTAAACTGATAGATTTTCTGCTTTGCCATTAGTTTGACTGACCGAAGAAAAAGGATTTGAAGTGCTCGTCTACATTCCACGCACCCAGTGACAGACAGGTAACACTATAAAACCATGATAACTCCAAGTTAACATCACTTATGGATAAATTAACAGATTTTTATGCGTCAATCATGGTATAGAAACAGTGGTCAACCAGGCAGCATTTAAATTTTGAGGTATTGCATGCATAACACGTAGAAGAATTCGAGTTAAACATGGAATATGATGCCTTAAACACGGAGAGTTTGTCTGAACAGGAGAGGCAGAGAGCGCCAAAGGTTGTTTATATGAGCGTTGATTGTTTAACTGTTGTTTCATTTAACATTCCTTTTTGCTGCGCGCTATTAGCCATGAGACATTGGTGGTCTTTGTCATGTGTTTGTGCATGTTAATATATGGTTTGACCAGAACAGAGGAACGCATACTAAATTGTCATATGTGTTATTGGCTGCCAAAAGAAGTCAGATTGTTGAGTAATGCTGAGTGCGTAATGTCATGCTAAAGCAAGGGAGTGCTGTAGAATGTGCCGATTTAAAAACAAATGACATGCATTCATGTCCTTGCCGCGCGCTTGTGCACTGTGATTTGCATTTGTTTGTGCCATTTACATCAGAACAGAGGATTGAAATACATGGGGATTGGTTGCATAAATGCTGTGTGTAGTCCTGAGTGAAGTTTTGACTGCATGAAAATTTAGTTGATGCCGACGATTTGTATTGTCCTGTGTCTTGAGGCTGAGAGCCTTTTCCAAAGTTTTGAAGCTTTGTTGAAAGGCCAAGAATTGTACTCTACATTTTTTAAAATTTTTTTGTCATTTGTGAGCATGATGTTATTCATTTTTAGAGGCTGAGCACATGTGAATAGCCATCTAAGCTCATAGCTCTGTTGATTAAGGCCGTGTGCAATATTTTTCCACATTACACAGTCAAATTTTTTTTGGAAAATGATAAATTGGGATTAGGCCGAGAGTATTTTTGAATATATGTTGTTGAGGCCGAGAGCCAAATTCTTCAAGTTTTTGTTTTAAATACACAGTAACTCATGTTTTTTTTGAGATGAGTAAACATGGTTATTGCTGCATGTGCATTTAATTTTCCAAACAAACAGAGATCAGTATATTGACAGAAGATATTCAGGTGTTGTTTAAATTAAACAGGAGACTTAACAGTGATTTTGCAAAGGATAATAGAGGCTAAAAAGGACAGAGTTGAGTTGGGTTTGAGGCTGAAGGTAAGCATCTTTGCCTCCTAAATTTCATTTTAAAAGAAACAACAAGTCATAAGTTTTTATTGTTGAAATGAAGTTAGTAACAACAGAGGCCTATATTGAATGGTTTACAGAAACTATGGCAAACAGAGTAGAACCAAAATTTCAAATAGAAAGCTGGGGAAAAGAGGCTGTACAAAAACTGTATCAGGCAGGGATGATAGGTTTCTTACAGAAATTTAATGGCCATTCTGATGAGATCACCAGAGACTTCATAAATAATTTTAGTCAAGACCAGACTCGGGTAGGAGAAATTATTGTCCCGGTAACACAAGAGTACTTGTCTAAAGCCTTAGACTTGCCAATGATAGGGGAGAAGTACCACAAAGGCCTCCACTTCAAAGAGAAAGCTTGGACTTTCTTCTTAGAGAAAAACCGTAAGGGAACGTTTGATAGGACAAAAGGGATACCTAGGGAGTAGTTTAATGAACCATGGGGAGAACTAGTCTTGGTCATTCAAAAATTCTTGACTTGTGATCGTGCATATAGTATTGCTCATTTATATCATGTCAGACTTTTACAGCACATCAGAGGGGAAGATAGGATTAATCTACCTTACTTCCTATACAGGAGTCTTGTAAGAATGATTGAAACAGTCAAACAGGAGCATAGGCTTAAAGTAGCACAGATATACCATCAAGGATTAATCAAAATCCTAGTGGAATACCAGGTGAGGTCACAGGGTATAGTGTGGAGAGAATTCATGATTAAGAATCATTTTACTGAACAGATTGTTGAAGTACAAGACAAGATAGAACAGGAAAACAGGAGCTTGTTGACTTCCCCCTTATATCCAAGAACTAGAGCTAGAAATATGACCATGAATGAAACTGAAGTATCCGTCATGTCAAATCCTAGGAGGTTTAGGAACAAGAGTCCTGTTGACTTAGACAAAGAAGTAGAGGCATATTCTCCCAGAAAACAAGAAGCACATGATATTGAACAAGAAGTCCTTGAACGAGATTCCACATATGATGATGATGCGGCAGCAGCATCATTGATGAAAACAACACAAGACTTTGAAAAGGAAATCAATTTGGCTAAAATCCAAGACTTGACTGATCAGTTAGAAATTAGCAAGATCTTGGAAAAGCAATTAACAGAAGAAAACAAAGCACATAAGAAAGATAATGCTAAGCTGATCAGAACAAATGAAAAATTAAAAGAATAAGTAGGCAGATTGAAACGAAGAAATGAATTACTGTCTAAGCAAGCATTCAAGTGGTTAAAGGACAAAAACATGTGGCAGGCCAAATATGAGAAACAAAAAGTTAAAGCAGCTTTGTTCAGGGACAGGCATGAATCAGGATTTGATTGTTTGGGTAGGGAAACAGCTACAGGTACAACATCCACTACAGAAGGCAGAGGTTCCAAGAGGAGCAAGCAAGCATGGGGACATGCTTGAGGATAAGCAAAGGAGAGATGTTGGGCCTTAGTTTTGGTCTCATTTTTCTCTAAGAAACTTACCTAACCATCTATTTATCATCCATTTTCACTCCATTTATTCCATTCTAATGTATATTTGATGTCCTTTAAGGTATTTAGCTTTAATTTGTCAATTTCTAAAGTTTTTATAAAAGTTTGATTTTAAGTGCAAATTTGGCAATTTCAGAAATTCCCGTAATCACTCTATGGTTAATATGGATGCAGGCCACTTGAGAACGAATGTGATACATGAATGAGAAGCTTGGGAACTACGACCAAGCCACCTATGCTTGGTTCCAACAAAACGAGCTTTATTAGGCCTATTTGGAGCTAGTCAATCATGACTGGTTATCCAGAAATCCCATCTAAATAGGGAAGTTTTGGGATTCCATGATATTTGTCATATTTCTTGGGATGAGGGTAGTGAATTCGAATTGAATAGATGGATTAGAATAGATAAGTTTGTTAGAGTGAATGTAGATCAAGTTGTTTCATGAGACTCCTTATTTAAGAGCCACAACTTTGATGGCTCATACATTGACTTATGATACTTTTATGTTGTGATACTTTTGGTTTGAAGAATTAATTGGAAGACTTGTGCTATTCTCATTTTGCTGTTCAATGCTATGGATGTGTAACTGATTTAAGCTTCTGATATCATCTCTCAAGTGTGCAAGGCAAGGGTGGAGGGCCCCCATCCCAAGCTAAGTACACTTCATTGTTAACTAGTTTTATTTTCTGCAATTTGTTTAATGTAGAACTGTTTTTTCATGGCTTTATTTCAGATTTCTTTATGATTCATGAATGGTATTTGATTGCTTTAGTTTTTAGTTGATTCATCACTTTATTTACTTGAAGAAACACTAGTGTTCAAGTTGAGCATCTCTTCTGCTGAAATGATGAGTTACAACTAGTTTTCTTGATATGCATGCAAATGGTTTTGTTATGGTTTTGAATAAGTGAGATGAATAACTTATGATGAAATACTTTATGAGTCTCTTAAGTTAAGAGCTTCTTTCATTAGCTTATCCATCTCAAATTCTTGATTTTAATCTCTGATTCATTAAGTAATAGTTGAGGCAAAGGTGGACTTCTTGAGTCAAGAACCATCTTAATATTCTTCCTCTATTGTAAACAAGCTGAATTAGAGTTATAGGATGTATTTCTTTTGAATAAATTATCTTTTAAAGTTTGATTATCTCTGATCTTCATACATAGTGAACTTGCCTCAAAGTATAAACAACCCGGATTGATAATAAATACTTGTGTTAGTTTAGGTACATAAATTAGCCCAACAATGTCGTTGTCTGATAAGATCATGATTGTTTTATGCTAACATTTATATATGTATGTATGTATGTATCCATGTATCTATGTTATTGTCTGACAGGGTTATCAGGGATCATTCTTGTGGAGGAATGATTGCTTATGCAGGAGAACAACATGAAGAGGTTCTTGGTCTTACGGGGAATCAATTGGGAAGAGCAGTCATGACAAATATACGAGGTCAGTATCATGTGGATATGATTTGGTATTGCATGCTTGTATTATGCCTATTTTATGACAATTAATGTTGAAGGATACCTCTGCAAAGTGAAAGCAGTGTGGTCTACGACATGTTAGGATAAGCATGAATAAGACACTCGAAGCAAGGTTTCTTGGTAAGGACAATGTGGTTTTGGATGTGTGGTACTATTGATGTGCATACATTGTATATGTTGTACATGTTGCATCTATGATGTGTGCACTTGTGGTGTTGTGTATACATAGCACGTGTACATGTTATTTATGAAATGTTATGTACAGGATGGTACAAATAAGGTTGTGCGAATATTGCATATGGGGTGTTGTATACATATTGGATTGTCTTCATGATGTATATGTGGCGTGTTGGCTTATTGGGGCCTGACCTAGGTTCAGAAGTGGTTTAGGCAAACAAATCCCGAAACTACCGGCCCTTTCGGCAACAACCCGTGGTACGTGGATTGAGGTCTCACCCGAGGTAGTATGGGAGGGTGCTGGAACTAGGTTTCTGCACCCTATGGATGTTTTGATGTAGTCTAGGAAGTTTGCAAATCAATCCTGTGAGCTCACATGGCTCTACGTGGTTGTCTGACCTTTGCGTAGCTCTATAAAGAGTGCGAAGAGGCGTAGTCTAGATCTGGTAACCTTACGGTGTTATTAGTATAGATCTTAACTTAATTTTGTGGGTCCACTATTCTTATCAATCATCCAACATTCATGACAAGTGCGTGTAATCACAAACTGTAAGGAGATGCATAAACATATAACAAAAGCATAAACATACAGATCTACGAATAGATGCACAATATTTCTGAATCAACTTAGCTTTTATTAAACTTCTTTTCTGTTACAATCCCAACTCCTCCATGCGCACTTAGCTGCAGGGGTCTGCGCACACAGTTGTGGACTCTACCAAGCCTCTGTGCATACAGTTGCAGAGCCTCTTCCTCTTCCTACCAACCAAGACTGGGACTTATAGATTCAGGGCCGATATCATATTCAAAAACCCATAATACTTAGATCACATCTATAGCTCCCTTCTACACTTAGAGCCTTGCTCTATATATACATTCCCATGGTCCGTGGACCATGGGTAAGTCCCCACATTCTATATTAAATTACAATACTTCAGGGTGGACAACCCTATATTATCACACTCTGCGCCCGCATTTTGTGGGGTCTTACATTATATTTGACCAAAATTCAGGCTACAAGCCCCAAAACCTTGCTATGGGGGGATCCACTACCCAACACGGCATGTGTGCATATGGTGCTATGTGCATGTTGAATATGCAGTGCTGTGTATGGATGATCCTATGTACATGTTGGATATGCAGTGCTATGTACACGTGGTGTTGTGTGCATGTTGTACATATGGTGATATGCAAATATGGTGTTATGTGCATGATTGTACAAGTGTTGCTATGAGCATGTGGTTTTGTTCACATGTTGTACATAGGGTGCTATGAGCATGCGGTGCTATGTACATGTCGTGCATGTGATGTTATGTACATATGGTGTCACGTACATATCGTGCATGTGGTACTGTGTACATGTGGTATTGTGTACACATTGTAGAGTGGCATAATGTAAATGTGGCGTTGTGTACACGTTGTGCAGGTGGTACCTTGTACATGTCATTTTGTGCACAGGTTGTGTAGGTGGTGCCATGTACAAGTGTTACTGTGCACATGTTGCACATATGGTATTGGTACACATCTAGTATTGTGTGCATGTCATACATGTTGTGTTGAGGGCATGTGGTATTATGTATGTGCATCATGTAGTCATGGTATTGTGGCATGTGTACTTGTTGTGTTGTACTCTGTGTGGGTACATGTATTGTGTGTTGTTGCACATCGGGTATAGATGGATGTATTGTATTGTATACAATGGGTGTAGGTATATGTGTTGTATGTCAAGTGTATATGCATGCATTGCATGGTGTGGTATGTCATGTGGTTGTATGTGTGTGATGAACACTATGTGTCTATGCACCTGGTAGAGGAGAAGGCACTGGGTGTGGCAAACGATTCGATGGGTGTACAGAAAAAACAAAGCTAGTAGTAAGGATCAATGAAGGATAGGTATCAGTATTGTCTTTCAATTTTATTATGCTTGTAATTTATGATTCTGGTAAATGATGATAACATGTGAATTATGATTTTGGTTTAGGATCTATGATTCTATTTTATGATAATTACATGTGATTTATGATTTTGATCTATGATGGTTGTGTTTTGTGCTAACCTGATGTGAATATTTTTATACATGTTGATTTGGTCAAGTATGCTGGTTTGACTTGTTGTGAAAGGAAGCAGACATGATTCCAAGTGTACCTTATTGATGAATTACCAATGAGGTATGATTTGGAGTTATTTCAATTTACTTTAAATCTAATGGAAGTTATGTTCTTGGTACAGGAAGCATGAACATTCCCAGTTGGGTGGTTGAAATCGACTGTAAGAATTAGCAGCAACAATGAAAGAAAGTAGAAATGCAACAACATGCTGGTAAAGTATTCAGGAGAAGGGCCATTGTTGGGACACTGGTACCCAATAATTTCCATTGATTGTCATGAGCATGCTATGACCGGTATGATGATTTTAAGGTAGGGATATGCCTTGGTTTTTGCATCTTCCAATGCGAGGAAGCCTTGCCAAGAGATGGATTGCCCAGGATAGGGGTGCCAGCAGAACTTGGAAGGTGAGTGACTGCATGGAAGGGGTGACCAAATTCCCAAGGGACTATGTAGTAGAGAAAGGAAGGTCAAAAATGGATTTGTTTTGATCATTGGCATTGCTAGATGGAATCAGATGCACATTGGGAAGTGCACCCTGGAACAATGAGTCGGTAATTATCTGCTGAGAGGAAAAGTGGTGTGGGATTATAGCTCTGGACATTGGATCCAGATTTGAATTTGTAGTGGATGTTGAACTTCCTGGGAAGGAGGTGGATCCTAGTATTACTTTGAGGGTGGAGGTGTGAGGCTCTAGATTCCCTTGTTGCAGGTGCAGGCATCATATTATTTTATTTGTTGATTGAGCAAATGTGCATATGTGAATATGTGTATATGTGATTATCGTAAATACTGTAATGAGCTGTGTTATAAAGCTCCATTAGGGGTATGTTGTCATGTTGTCATGATGTTTTGATTTTGAGCAAATATTTCATTGTAAATAATGCAATGAGTTGTGTTATAAAGCTCCATGGGTAGTATGTTTTTTTTTCAAAAGTATTTTGCTATAAGTGTAATTGAACACCAAGGACGGTGTTCCCCTGAGGGGGAGGGTTCTGTAACAGCCCTGGTGAAAATTCCATGTAAAAATATATAAATACCATGGATGATGGAACATGTATTCCAAGCTGAATGGTGGGAAAGACATCCTAGGGGGTGTTCATTTGGTTGTTTATGGCTAAGGAAATTGGCAAAGGCAATGGTTAAGGATTTGGAAAGGCATGAGGCATTAATTGGCGTATTATTAATGAAAATAATGGAAATTAGGAGAAAAGAAAGGTGAAAGGTCACAGGTTGTATGTGGGGAGGAAATTGGAGGAAAATAATGGAAAATGAAGAAAGTACAGGCCTCATTAATAAAAAGGCTTCTGAGGATCAGTGGGCAAGCTTAGTGAGTGAAGACTTGGTTAGTTTATCTTTGGAGCTCTCTCATTATTCTCTCTCTCTCTCATACTCTTGGTCACTTAGAGTTTTCTTGTAGCACTTTGGCATTAGAGCAAGAAAGGCAAAGAAGGCAAGAGGAAGCAAAGGTCAAGCATCTACAACAGGCTTCATTGTAGGTATAAACTTGCATGTGTATTTTCCTTGCTAGATTTGCAATGCATGGGATTCCATGTGTTTATTTTGTACCATGGTATGGGTTTTTCTAGGTGTGATAGTACTTTCACCCTAGCCTTTCCATTTCTTGATAGCATTGATGAGATGGGTTCTCTCATGCGTTTTGTGGGGGATGGCTGGATTGGATTCGAAGCTGAGTGGGATGGATCTATGAATTGACAAACACATGGTGGTAGTGGTCCCTGAACCATACTAAGGATGCACGAAGTCACTAGCCTAGTAACCCCTGAACCAGACTATGGGTTGCGGTAAAGATAAATTGTGTGCCTCAGTGGGCCTAGGAATCCTTGCCGGTGAGTGGCGGGATATATGGTAAATCAAAGAGGTGTATTTTCTCTCCGTTGGGCCTAGTGATTTCAGGATGGAATGCATGGTAAAGCCTGGAGAGTATGTCTCGGTGTAAGGCTTAGTGATCCTTGGATCAAACTGTGGATGTATGGTAAAGCCTGAGAGACTAGGAGGCAGTCAAATTCCTCATGGTGTAGGCGGAGAACTCTGGTGGCATCCACATTGATTAGCATTTTTGATGTGTTCTATGAGTCCCACATTCATGCTTGGAATATGGAATGGGGGTGATTGGCTGAAGAGAAACTTGGCTCAACCAATCTATGGTCGGGTGGAACATGGTAGTCCCATATTCAGTTGGTTCATTGCATTCATTAATGATAAATCCATTCCCTTGATTTTCATGAGTAAAGGTACTGATGTAATTATGTATTTGATGGATAATATGTTTATTGTATTTATGTTCCTGTTATGTTGGTTGTATGCACATTTCATGACAACAACTATGTATGGCTCTCAACATGGTTTTACTTGTATATGAATGGATAATGTTTTTATGAGTAAATGGAGGATAATGCAGCAAATGACATAAGGGAACAATGGTTCACGACAATTCCGAGATAAGTAAGAGATCCCTACACTTAATTCCGTTATTTACACATGTAGGTTACATGTTGATGATATGTTTGACGAAATTCCTTTCATGGCTAGTGGGGGTGTGGTGATGATATTTTTCATATTATTGCTTTTCAATCATTGTTTCCTTGTATCCTTAATAATTCTAAATGATCATTCCATTCTAGGCAGTGTCCCAGGATTTGGGCCAAAAAAGGTGGCTCAAATCCTAGAATTCTAGCATTAGTGTTGATACTAACTCGTCTGGGCAGTGTTTGGGAAGCATTATAAAGCACCTGAGAAGTGTCTAGGGAGTGTTAGTCCTAAAACTAACTCGCCGGGGCAGTGTCTAGGGAGTGTTCACTTGCCGTTAAGTCTCTCAAATAGTAGTGGGACCTAGGGATAGACATTCTGGTTGGCTTACTTGTCTCCTAAAGGTTATTTGGAAGAAGTTGGATGATTGTATGTGATGTTTAGTTGATTCCATATCCTTAAAGTCACCAAGGAGGTTGAATCTTATCATAGTGGACTCTCGTCGCATGTTTACCCTGCCTAGCCGGTTGCTTGGGTAAATATGGGAGGAGGGTGTTACAGAGTGGTATCAGGGCATGGTTAAACTCTCGGACTAGATGGGCTAAATGTGTTAGTCATGCATGCATGTCAATTGCATGTGTGTCTCCTACACTTTCATTTCATGTGCTTGTTGCATTTTATTGATGATTGATTATGGTTGTAATATGGTTGTTATGGAGAATTTGATGTTGATTTCGTGAAATGTGTTGGTCATGAGTATGTGACTGGTTGTGTATGGATTATATGCCTCTTACATGTTGAATTATTTTCACCTACTTACATCCTTGTATGTTAGGTTAAATTTTTTATTTTTATTTTGATTACATGCCTCAGTCTTGTAGGTTGATTACAAGAACTGGTCGATTATGTTCGAATGCATGCGGTTATGCATATTGGTAGTTGGTCTGGCATTACTTATGCATACTGATTAGTTTCATATGGAAATGTGTACAATGGAGTAATGGTTATTGTCATGCATGAGGTCATGATTTGTGTAGTTTATATGGTCATTCATTGATTACTGAACTCTAGCTAGAATGGCATGTATATGGTTTTTCACTCATGTGTTTTATGTCTATATGCAGTGATTATGCATGTATGGTATTGGTTATATTTATGCATGAATAGTAGGTCAAATATGCCTTGTGAATTCATTGTATGCAATTTAGGTCATCATGATGTTATTGGTTGTTATGATGCTAATAAGCTAGTTGAGATAGAGCAAGGGATGCAAATCATCATAATGAAATGCAACATTGGACCTCAAGGCAAGGACATGTCATCATAGAGGTTTGTATGTTCGACATGCAGGTATGTAAGTTAAGGATTATTATATGCATTACGGGTTATATAATTAGGTTTATGAACATGTATTTTATGCTATGGTTACATTCATGATAGATGTTAGATGATTAGCGTGGTTATATGCAAATGTGTCAGATAGTCAGGAATGATAGTAACCTGTAGTTGCATGAATTTCTATTGTTATTTTATATTAGATAACCTGATGATTATGTTATATGTTGCTGATGATTATGTTATAGGTTAACTTGTTGATTGTTATATGACAGTTAGCTTGATGATTTGGTTTTATGTTGTTGATGATTATGATATATAACTTATTGTTGTTATATGCTATTAACTTGATGATTAGGGTTATTTCATTGAGATATTGATGTTATAATTTGGATTGGTCATATGCATGATGGTTATGCTCATTCCATTGAATATCTTGATGCTATATGTATTATGTTAATCTAGTTTGACCTTCGTAGTTGGTTATGGTTGCGATACTCAGGTATGAGATGATATAATTGTGATATGGTGTCATACTAAGCTATACTGATCGTACCTATTTGATTGTTATGCATGAACGAAAAATTATTATGATCTTATAACATGAACATGTTAGTTATGTACTGCTATGGGTATCATGATTTGTTTTTGAGTTGATATGTTGTGAAGTTGTAGTGTGCTAACCTAGATTGGTTTTGCAGACAAGATAGCCTCCCCTGAGGTACACTGAGGTATGAGGTTGCTTATATAGTATACTTGGTGCTTCATTTTTGATTACGTTGTCTATTTATGTTGATTGTTCGATGCCTATTATGTTGTCTAGCTAATCTATTCAACATGGTATGTTGCAAGTTGGTTGAATGTTTGATGAATTGCATAATATGAGTATGTGTTCCAATGATGTTGTTTTAAGATGATGGTACTAATACATATGTGTTAATACAATTTATAGGCACTTGAATGTAGTTGATAGTTGTAGTGTTAGGTTTAATAACTATGAGTTGATAACATGATGGTTAGTCTTGGTAAAGGTTACTTTCAAATTGATAGATATGATTGCCTTGATATTTGGAACATGTGGTTGACATGTGTGAGAAGTTGCATGGTAACATGCTTGGTATTAGCATGACAAGGTAATAGCTGATATGCCTATATAACTAATAGTTGGGTGGTGTGATAGCACATAGTAAGCTTCGATTCCAATGAGGTAAAAAGGTAAAAGAAATGAATTGGAAAGAATTCCTTTGGATATGTTTGGGAACCCTAATTTCGAATGAATGAGTTATTTGAACACAAGAAGCATTCCTAACCTTGATTTTGTTTGACATTATATGGATATGTGCTGGATTCATGAACAGGTATTTGGCAAGTATATTAGATAGTATTTAGCCATAGGTGGATCTGTTAAAGGATTGGAGTCCCTTGAGAGGTGGCGTGGATGTGTTCAGTTGCAAGAAGCATGATTGGAACAATAAGATGAGGTAACTAGTGTATTGTTATATTTATTTACACTGTTAGTGAAAGCATGACGCAGGGAGTTGCATGGCATGAGAGGTTTCCATGAAATCTTGAAGAGGGCTCGGGTTGAGCTTTCCCTGGGAACCATGGGGATTGAGTCATGGTGTTTGTTGTTAGTTTTTTGTTTTGGTATTTTATGAATTGTGAGCTTGATTTGCGGCTTTGTGGATATTTGCTGGATTTATGTCTATGAATTGTGAGGGTGCTATGAGCATGCAGTGATGTGTACATGTCGTGCATGTGATTCTATGTACATATGGTGTCACGTACACATCTTGTGTGTGGTACTGTGTATGTGTGGTATTGTGTACACATTGTACAATGGCGTAATGTACATGTGGAATCGTGTACACATTGTGCAGGTGGCACCGTGTACATGTGATTTTGTGCACACGTTGTGTAGTTGGTGCTGTGTACAAGTGCTACTGTGTACATGTTGTACATATGGTATCAGTGCATGTGTGGTATTGTCTGCATGTCATACAAGTTGTGTTGAGGGCATGTGGTATCATATATGTGCATCATGTAGTCATGGTATTGTGGCATGTGTACTTGTTGTGTTGTACTCTGTGTGGGTACATGTATTGTGTGGTGTTGCACATTGGGTATAGATGGATGTATTGTATTGTATACATTGGGTGTAGGTGTATGTGTTGTATGTCAGGTGTAGATGCATGCATTGTATGGTGTGGTATGTCGTATGGTTGTATGTGTGTGATGCAAACTATGTGTCTATGCACTTGGTAGAGGAGAAGGCATTGGGTGTTTATTAGGTGTGGCAACCGATCTGGTGTGTGTACAAAAAGAACAAAGGAATAAGTAAGGATCAATGAAGGATAGATATCGATATTGTATTTCAGTTTTATTATACATGTGATTAAAGATTTTGTTATATGATGATAACATGTGAATTATGATTTTGGTTTATGATCTATGATTCTTGTTTATGATAATTACATGTGATTTATGATTTTGATCTATGATGATTGTGCTTTGAGCTAACCTGATGTGATATTTTTATACATGTTGATTTGGTCAAGTATGCTAGTTTGACTTGTGATAGGAAGTGAGCACGATTCCAAGTGTACCTTATTGATGAATTACCAATGAGGTATGATTTGAAGTTATTTCAATTTATTTTAAATCTAATGGAAGTTATGTTCTTGGTACAGGAAGCATGAACATACCCAGTTGGGTGGTTGAAATCGACTGCAAGAATTAGTTGCAACAATAAAAGAAGGTAGAAATGCATCAACATGATGGTAAAGTATTCAGGAGTAGGGCCATTGTGGGACACTGGTACCCAATAATGTCCATTGATTGTCATGAGCATGCTATGACCGGTATGATGGTTTTAAGGCAGAGATATTCCTTGGTTGTTGTATCTTCCGATGCGAGGAAGCATTTCCAAGGATGCACTACCCATGATGGGGGTTCCAGTAGAACTTGGAAGGTGAGTGACGACATGGAAGGGGTGACTGAATTCTTGAGGGATTGTGTAGCAGAGAAGGGAAGGTCATAGATGGATTTGTTTTGGTCATTGGCATTGCTAGATGGAATCAGATGCACATTGGGAATTGTTCCATGGAACAATGAGTCAATAATTGTTCGTTGAGAGGACAATTGGTGAAGGATTATAACGTTGGACATTGGATCCAGATTTGACTTTGTAGTGGATTTTGGACTTCCTCAGAAGGAAGTGGATCCTAGTATTACTTTGAGGGTGGAGGTGTGAGCCGCTAGATTCCCTTGTTTCAGATGCAGGCATCATAATATTTTATTTGTTGATTGAGCAAATGTGCATATTTGAATATGTGTATATGTGGTTAATGTAAATACTGTAATGAGTTGTGTTATAAAGCTCCAATATGTGGTATGTTGTCATGTTGTCACGATGTTTTGATTTTTAGTAGATCTTTCATTGTAAATAATGCAACAAGCTATGTTATAAAGCTCCATGGGCAGTATGTTTTGTTTTCAAAACTATTTTGGTTATAGATGTCATTGAACATTGAGGACAGTGTTCCCCCAAAGGGGAGGGTTCTGTAACAGCCCTTGCGAAAGTTCCATGTAAAAATATATAAATACCATGGATGATGGGACACGTATTCCAAGATGAATGGTGGGAAGGACATCCTAGGGGTGTTCATTTGGTTGTTTATGGTGAAGGAAATTGGGAAAGGCAATGGCTAAGAATTTGGAAAGGCATGAGGCATTAACTGGCATTTTATTTATGAAAATAATGGAAATTAGGAGAAAAGGAAGGTGAAAGGTCATAAGTTGCATGTGATGAGGAAATTGAGAAAATAGAGGCCTTATTAATAAAAAGGCTTTTGAGGATCAGTGGGAAAGCTTAGTGAGTGAAGATTTGGTCAGTTTAGCTTTTGAACTCTCTCATTATTCTCTCTCTCTCTCTCATATTCTTGGTCACTTAGAGTTTTCTTGGAGCAATTTGGCATTGGAGCAAGAAAGGAAAATATGGCAAGAGGAAGCAAATATCAAGCAACTACAACAGGCTTCATTGAAGGTATCAACTTGCATGTGTATTTTCCTTGCTAGATTTGGCATGCATGGGATTACATGTGTTTCTTTTCTACCATGGCATGGGTTTTGCTAGGTGTGAAAATATTTTCATCCCCTTGCCATTTCCTGATAGCTTTGATGAGATGGGTTCTCTCATGCATTTTGTGGGGGGTGGCTGGATTGGATTTGAAGCTGAGTGGGGTGGATCTCTGAATTGACAAACACATTGTGGCAGTGGTCCATGAACCAAACTGAGGATGCATGAAGCCACTGGCCTAGTAACCCTTGAACTAGGCTGTGGGTTACAGTAAAGCTAGATTGTGTGCATAGGTGGGCCTAGGAATCCTTGCCAGTGAGTGTTGGGATATACGGTAAAGCCAAGAGGTGTATTTTCTCTCCGTTGGGCCTAGTAATTCCAGGATGGAATGCATGATAAAGGCTGGAGATTATATCTCAATCTAGGGACTAGTGATACCTGGATCAGACCACAGATGCACATTAAAGCCTGAGAGACTAGGAGGCACTCAAATTCCTCACGGTGTAGGTGGAGAACTCCGGTGGCATCCACATCGATTGGTGCTTTTGATGTGTTCTATGAGTCCCACATTCATGCTTGGAATATGGTATGGGGGTGATTGGTTGAAGAGAAACTTGGCTCAGCCAATCTATGGTCGGGTGGAACATGGAAGTCCCATATCTGGTTGGTTCATTGCATTCATTAATATAAATCCATTCCCTTGATTTTCATGTGTAAAGGTACTGATGTAATTTGAGCATGTTTTTACTTGTATATGAATGGATAATGTGTCTATGGGTTAATGGAGGATAATGTAGCAAATGGCATGCTCATAATGATTCTCAGATAAGTATGAGATCCCTACACTTAATTATGTTATTTACACCTGTAGGTTACATGTTAATGATATGTTTGATGAAATCCTTATCATGGCTAGTAGGGGTGTGGTGATGCTCTTGTTCATATTATTTATTTTGCATCATTGTTTCCCTGTATCCTTACTAATTCTAAATGATCATTCAATTTTGGGGAGTGTCCTAGGCTCTGGGCCAAAAAATGTGACTCAAATCTTGGAATGCTAGCATTAGTGCTAAGACTAACTTGCCTGGGTAGTGTTTGGGAAGAGTTATAAAGCACCTAGGTAGTGACTGGAGAGTGTTAGTCTTGAAACTAACTCACCTGGGTTGTGTCTAGGGAGAGTTACCTTGCCCTTAAGTCTCTCAAATAGAAGTGGGACCTAGGGATAGGCAGTCTAGGTGGCTGACTTGTCTCCTGAAGGTTGTTTGTATGAAGTTGGATGGTTTTATGTGATGTTCTGATGATTCCATTTCCTTAAAGTCACCAAGCAGGTTGAATCTTATCATAGTGGCCTCTCATCACATGTTTGCCTCGACTAGCCGGTTGCTTGGGTAGATGTGGGAGGAGGGTGATACAAAGTGGTATCAAAGCATGGTTAAACTATCGGACTGGATGGGTTGAATGTGTTAGTCATGCATGCGTGTTAGTTGCATGTGTGTCTCCTATTCTTGCATTTCATGTTCTTGTTGCATTTTCTCGATGATTGATTATGGTTGTAGTACGGTTTTTATGGAGAATTTGATGTTGATTTCGTGAAATGTGTTGGTCATGAGTATGTGACTGGTTGTGTATGGATTATATGTATCTTACATGTTGAAGTCATGTCACATACTTACATCCTTGTATGTTAGGTTAATTTTTTTATTTTTATTTTGATTACATGCCTCAGTCTTGTAGGTTGATTATAAGAACTGGTCGATTATGTTCGACTGCATGTAGTTATGCATATTGGTACTTGGTTTGGCATTGCTTATGCATACTAATTGGTTGCATATGGAAATGTGTGCAATGGAGTAATGGTTGTTGTCATGCATGAGCTCATGATTTGGTGAGTTGATATGGTCATTCATTGATGACTGGACTCTAGCTAGAATGGTGTGTATATGGTTTTTCACTCATGTGTTATATGTCTATATGCAGTGATTATGCATGTATGGTATTGGTTATAATTATGCATGAATAATACGTCAAATATTCCTTGTGAATTCATTGTATGTAATTTAGGTCATCATGATGCTATTGGTTGTTATGATGCTAATAAGCTAGTTGAGATAGAGCAAGGGATGCAGATCATCATAATGAAATGCATCATTGGACCTCAAGGCAAGGCCATGTCGTCATAGAGGTTTGTATGTTTGGTATGCAGGCATGTATGTTAAGGATTATTATATGCATTAGGGTTATATAAATTAGGTTTGTGAACATGTATGTGATATTATGGTTACATTCATGATAGGTGTTAGATGATTAGTGTGGTTATATGCACATGTGTCATGTAGCAAGGAATGATAGTAACCTGTAGTTGTATGCATTTCTATTGTTGTTTTATATTAGATAACCTGATTATTATACTATATGTTGCTAATGAGTATGTTATACGTTAACTTGTTGATTATCATATGACAGTTAGCTTGATGATTGTCATATGACAGTTAGCTTGATGATTTAGTTTTATATTGTTGATGAGCATGATATATAACTTATTGTCGTTATGCTATTAACCTGATGATTAGGTTTATTTCATTGAGATATTGACGTTATAATTTGGATTGGTCATATGAGTGATGGTTATGCTCATTTCATTGAATATCTTGATGCTATACGTATTGTGTTAACCTAGTTTGACATATGCATATGGTTATGGTTGCAATACTCAGGTATAAGATGATATCATTGTGATATGGTGTTGTACTAAACTATATTGATCATACCTATGTGATTTTTATGCATGAACGACAAATGATTATGATCTTATAACATGAACATGTTAGTTAATTACTGATATTGGTATCATGATTTATGTTTGAGTTGATATGTTGTGAAGTTGTATCGTGCTAACCTATATTGTGCGCAGACAAGAAAGCCTCCCTTAAGGTACACTGAGGTATGAGGTTTCTTATATATTATACTTGGTGCTTCATTCTTGATTATGTTGTCTATTTATGTTGAATGTTCGATGTCTATTATGTCATCTAGTTAATTTATTCAACATCGTATGTTGCAACTTGGTTGAATGTTTGATGAATTGCATAATATGAGTATGTGCTCCAATGATCTTGTTTTAAGATGATGGTACTAATATATATATGTTTCAATACAATTTATAGGCACTTGAATGTAGTTGATAGTTGTAGTGTTAGTTTTAATGACTATGAATTGATGACATGATGGTTAGTCTTTGTAAAGGTTGCTTTCAAATTGATAGAAATGATTGCCTTGATATTTGGACCATGTGTTGACATGTGTGAGTAGTTGCAGGGTAACATGCTTGGTATTAGCATAACAAGGTAATAGTTGATGTGACTATATAACTAATAGTTTGGTGGTGTGATAGCACATAGTAAGCCTTGATTCCAACGAGGTAAAAAGATAAAAGAAAGGAATTGGGCAAGAATTCCTTTGGATATGTTTGGAAACACTAATTTCGAATGAATGAGTGAGTTGAACACAAGAAGCATTCTTAACCTTGATTTTGTTTGACATTATGTGGATATGTGCTAGATTCATGAACATGTACTTGGGAGGTATATTAGCTAGTCTTTAGCCACAGGTGGATCTGTTAAAGAATTCGAGTCCCTTGAGAGGTGGCGTGGATGTGTTTAGTTGCAAGAAGAATGCTTGGAACAATAAGATGAGGTAACTGGTGTATTTTTATGTTTATTTATGCATTAACAATTATGCGTCAATGAAAGCATGATGCAGGTAGTTGCATGGCATGAGAGGTTGCCATGAAATCTTGAAGAAGGGTAGGGTTGAGCTTTCCCTAGGAACCATGGGGATTGAGTCATGGTGTTTGTTGTTAGTCTTGTGCTTTTGGTATTTTATGAATTGTTGGCTTGATTTGTAGCTTTGTTTATGTCTAGTGTATGGCCATACCACTTTGTTTGCAGAGTCATGTTGTTATTTTTTTTTATGGTCTTCTTCTTATTTGTTTCTTGTCTTTCCTTTTATGTTTTGATTCTTAGGAATTGGTTGGGAAAGAGGAAAGTTGATGGAAAGTGGGAGAGATGTGGGGAACCCAACCGATGATATAAGACCCAGATGAATCTTTGTGCATGAGTAAGCGTAGTGGAAGGTAAGACATTTATAGTTGGTTGGGATGGTTGGGTCCATTATGGTAAATGGACAGTAGCAGTGCAGACATAAGAAATGTAACCAGAAAAGGTAAAGTAAATGAATCAGAGATGTCATATGCTTTGGATATGTTGGGAAATGTTGCTTTCAATTCCTGTGCATAAATAAGGAAGTTCTCTTAACCTAGACCTTATGTTATCTAGTAATTATTTTATGATCACGATTATGTTGAAGTTTGTATATATATACATGTATGTATGTATTCATGTTTCTATGTTATTGTTTGATAGGGTTGTCTGGGATCATTCTTGTGGAGGAATGATTTCTTATGCAGGAGAATGACATGAAGAGGTTCCTGGTCTTATGAGGAATCAATTGGGAAGAGTAGTCACGACAAATATACGAGGTCAATATCATGTGGATATGATTTGGTATTGTATGATTGTATTATGCCTATGTTATGATAGGTAATGTTGAAGGATACATCATCAAAGTGAAAGTAGTGTGGTCTGTGACATGCTAGGATCATCATGAATAAGACACTCGAAGCAAGGTTTCTTGGTAAGGATAGTGTGGTTTTGGATGTGTGGTACTATTATTGTGCACACGTTGTATATGTTGTACATGTTGCATCTATGATGTGTGCACTTGTGGGCTTGTGTATTCATAGCATGTGTACATGTTATTTATGAAATGTTATGTATAAGATGGTACAAATAGGGTTGTGCAAATATTGCATATGGGGTGTTGTATACATATTGTACTATCTTCATGATGTATACGCAATGTGTGTGCATATGGTGCTCTGTGCATGTTGAATATGAAATGTTGTGTATGGATGATGTTATGTACATGTTTGATATGCAGTGCTATGTACACGTGGTGTTGTGTGCATGTTGTACATATGGTGCTATGTACATATGGTGTTGTGTACATGATTGTACAAGTGGTGCTATGAGCATGTGGTGTTGTGTACATGTTGTACATAGGGTGCTATAAGCATGCAGTGCTGCGTACATTCCGTGCATGTGATGCTATGTACATATGGTGTCACGTACACATCATGCATGTGGTACTGTGTACATGTGGTATTGTGTACACATTGTATAGTGGCTCAATGTACATTTGACATTGTGTACACATTGTGCAGGTGGCACCATGTACATGTGATTTTGTACACATGTTGTACAAATGGTGCCATGTACAAGTGCTACTGTGTACATGTTGTACATATGGTATCGGTGCACATGTGTTATTGTGTGCATGCCATATATGTTGTGTTGAGGGCATGTGGTGTTATGTATGTGCATCATGTAGTCATGGTATTGTGGCATGTGTACTTGTTGTGTTGTACTCTATGTGGGTACATGTATTGTGTGGTGTTGCACATCGGGTATAGATGGATGCATTGTATTGTATACATTGGGTGTAGGTGTATGTGTTGTATGTCAAGTGTAGATGCATGCATTGCATGGTGTGGTATGTCATGTGGTTGTATGTGTGTGATGCACACTATTTTTGGACCTTATATTAGGTTGGGCAGACCTACCTATGGTTTTGTGCATGTTTTTCACACATGGTTTTGGATGCGATGGTTTTCGGTCCATGGTTTTGGACGTGATGGCTTTTGGTCCATGGTATTGGATGCTTTGGCATGTATAAATATGTATTGTAACATTGAAAGGA
>APFE030649247.1:77538-136506 GCA_000404065.3 Pinus taeda | reverse complement strand
CGTCAGCTCAGACGGTGGCTTGCCCGTGTTTTGCAGGACATGGGGAACATAATCTAAGTTTGGATTTAATCCCCATGACGACCAGGACCTCCAGCTCACCCACACAGGCTCATGACGTGTCTATTTAGTTTTAATTGCACATAACAGTTTGTTATTTTCCGTTTCTAGCAGCACGCATAGGCTATCCTTAAGATGCCTATAAATACTTGCGTCTGCGTACGCTTAAAAAGACTTTTATTTGCTGTATGTTGGTGAACTTGTTATAATTTTTGAGCGTTTCTAAAACTCTGTTTTTATAGTGCTGTTCTAGCACTTTTTACTGTAAATTTCTGCATATGGAGTAATAGAACTAGTGCTGTTTTGGAGCTTTCAACACTTTGAATCTTCTTGGGTTATGTGAATGGAGGGCCCCTGTTCATACTAGCCTTGTATAGTATTTTCATGATTCCGCATTCTCTTTTCTTGATTTATGTACAGCATAATTTACTTCACTTTAATTCATTTTGGATCCTTTCTTTAAGCTGATCAGCATTGCTTTTTTGCAGGTTTTGACCCGGGATTATTTGTGTGTTCATGTGTTTTCTTTGCATCTAGTGGTAGTTTCAGTTGACAAATTTAAAGCTGTTGCTCCTTATTTTATTTCCATAACTAGTTTTTAGTTTTAATTTTCAAAACTGTCTGCTAATATATGTATGGTCTCTTACTATAAATTGTTTATCTTTTTTAGAGATCAGAATACTAATCACTTGCAGCTGGCTTTGAGTGCTTTCTAGACTAATCCTTAGCTACTCTCTAATCGTGCTTTACACAGTACTATGTGATATAGGCAGAGAGTTAGAAAGAGCAAAATAATACCACTAGTCTTTAAAGTATATTTTCTCATTTTTATCAGTTATTAGACTTACTTTTAGCTACTTCTTAATCGTGTCTTACACAGTACTATGTGTTAGAGGCAGAGAGTTAGGAAGAGATAAACTTTATCATTGGTATTTTAAGTGATTTTCTTATTTTTGCAACAGCATGAATGGTGTCTAATGCCATTAGAAGAGTGGTTCTTTGCTTTCAGTTATTTTAATTCATTTCCTTCAAAGCATCCCTTTCTCAACAATTAGTTAGGAATCACTAATCACACACCCTCACTCATTTACAATTCACTCCACACACACCATCACTCATTTGTTTATAAATACATCATTTCATCTTAGGAAGATAAAAATAATCACAAACAACACCCCCAAACGACAAAAAGCTTTAAGAGGTTGCTTAAGTACATATAGTACACCTTCACTTCATCAGCTTACGAGCCCCGGGTTGACAAATTAATGATATCAATTTAGGAATACTAAATTGACCAAACAGGAACCAACCTGGAACTTCCACTTAATCCCTTGCTTGATCTCTCTCCCCCTTGGCAGAGCTTGCAACTCCTCCCCGTACTTATCTCGCTTGGAGAGTACCTGTAGAAACACAGTAACAAAGAACTGTCAAAGCATCTTGATCTATTACAACATACACATTACAAAATTAGATATATAATGAACATACAATAACATTCACAAATGATAATATTCACAATTGCACAATTATATGGAAGAAAACTTGAAGAACTTTATTAAATAGAAGGGAGAATTACAACCCAGTTGTCTAATCCAGCATCATCCTCCCAGCATCAAGCCCTCTTCACCTCATGAAATAGCAATATCACACCAACAATACAATGCTCTTTCGTTAATTACAAACTATCATCACTTCCTTGCAATTCACAATATTCCAGCCCCTAGATCTCTTAGATGGGGGATCCATTTATAGATGTGTGCAAGGGTGTGAGTCATCTCTGGGTTTTGATTAGTGTCATTCCACTTGTTACATTTGGTTCCATAAGAGGAGAGATAACTTAAGTTTAGATTTCTTACTCATCCTTGGGCAAATTCAGAGAGGCAAGTGGCAGAGGGGAAGTTTCTAGAAGAATCTATGAGCATCCACTTAGCAAATTGTCCCAGACATTTGTCCATCCTCGCTCATCGCACCCTATAGAAGGCCTAATCAGTATGCATCACACCTGAGCAGTGTATCACTCAATATGCATTGCACCTAGCTAGTGTAGCAGTCAGTATGGTTCAGTTTAGGCCATTTCTGGATGGTTTTTCAAGTGGAACTTTTTGGGGAATGATGTAATCAGATGACCATGTTTATTTAGGGTATGAAACAACTCCTTTAGGGGTTGTTGAGCCCTATTTTATCAACATATAAGTTTTGGGGTTGAAGTGCCCAAATATGTCTATAACAATTGCCCTCTAAAGCATGAAGTCGTAAATCTTGATGTCAAGTGAAATGTTTTATCATGAGGATCCGAGGTTTCGAAACTAGAAGGTGACCTGCATAAGTTACAACACAATGTATTATCATATAATCTTCGTGATCTAGCTGAGGCTAGCATTCCCATGATGAGATTTATAAATTCATTTCATGTACATAGATCAGATAGCCGTTGGAAGATGCATATTGGTGATTCTTTAGATGTAGAGTCATCATCTTTTGTTAGGATGACCATCTGTGTAGCACCTTTATACATTTGATGTTTTTATATCGCTGAATATATCGCAGCCCGGATGGATAAAAATAGATTCAGGGTCTTCAAACTCATTCAATCTTCACCCGATGTACACGTCGATCCATGTGAAAAGATGTTCTGAAGTCGAACATGGAAAGACATCACCTAATTACTAGCCAATAATGTGAGCTATTAACAAACGCGAGAGGAATCACCGATAATGATGATGACCCTCAAGGTACTATAGTACAATTCACGTGGTGTGAATATATGACCTGATCTCAAACACCACACAAAATCTTTTGGTTGAAGGCCATTGATGTCAACCTGTCATAGGAAGTGAGAAACTTGCCATTGAGGCATGCAAGCTTCAAAGCACTAAAAGGGGTGTTTCTAAGTCAACTTCTTAGAGAATGAGCTGATGTTGACAAGAAGTGACCTGTCATAGGAGGCCTTAATGTATCCCACATCTACGACACAAAACGAAGAAAATGATTTCTGGAGGTGAAAATGATCTGATGACACAAGGTTAGGAATGGTGGTCATGAAAAATGAAGGTTGAATGTATTGCAGTGGATGAGGCATTAACTAGATTGTGGTTTCTCAACTGAATGGCTTCTCTTGAACATGTCGGCGACACTGAGATGGATTGGTAGCGTTAACCCCAAAAGATGGATGGTGCGGAAGACCAATGGTGAGATGACCGGTGAATGGAATAACCCAACCAAACTCAATAATGGTGATGGAGTGAAAGTGTCATGTTCAAGAGTGACCTGCTACCATAAAGTTTTCAAGTTTTCTTCCCTTTTTCCCCAGTCATTGCTAACCAGTACCTCTTTATTTTTGTCAAGCTTGAGGAGGATAACATATGCTTGTTCTATAATTTTCCCTTCGGGCGAACCTGTCACTATGTTTTAACAAGTCTAGCGACAATGAAACTCAGTCTTGTCTAGAATGGACAAGTTTGTCGCTATTTTTTTAACGAGTTTAATGACAAGGATAACTCAATGATTTTCATGTTTAGAGAGTTTGAAAAAGGACGAAAAAGAAACTCCATAAGTTCTTTTTCGTAGAATAATCCATTAGGTCCGAAAAAGGATAAAATAATACAAAAGGGATGACTTTTCTGATCATTTTAACGAGCCAAAAAAGATAAGCGCTCAAACTTTTTCGTGAGATAATCCCTCAGGTCTGAAAAAGATTAAAATATACAAGAGGGATGACACTTCCGATCACTTTAATGAGATAGAAAGGTTAATTGCTCGACAATATTTTTATATGTAATGAGTCTAAAAAGTGTTTAAAGGAGACTCGATTTTGAGGAACGAGTGGTGACTAGGGTAGCAACTGGTTTCGGGTAAGCTTGTAACTTCTCAAAAAATGGTGCTTTCTATGAAGAGGTTGGTTAACAAGACCACTCATCACAACTGTTTCTCAAAAAATGGTAAACAACCAAGTGGAAGCGTATGATTGGCCAAAAGAATGGAGGTGATGGGAGGTACACAACCAAGGCTCAAAAGGCTGATAGCATGGAAATTACAAAGGTTAATTACCCAAAGGTGGGTTCATTTTTTAACGAGCTTGAACCATGGGGGAACTATGCTCAGTTTTCAGTTCTACTTTTACAAAAGCTAGAAATGAAAAAACTTAAAATCTAGCAACGACAAAACTAAAAAGCTAGAAAATGAAAATTGAAAAAAGGAATGAAAATTTTGCATGCCTCCAACATGATGAAAAGGAGAGTCTCCAGTAGCCATATGGAAACTTACTGAGGTTAGGTAGGATAGTTTCATCCGGAAGACAAAACACTTCCTTCGCTTTGTCCACAGAATAGACAAAGGCAAATGGTGTGTCAGACCAATCACATAACCTACAGGGAAACTTATCTTTTCAGTTGGGTTCGTCCGCAGAATAGACAAAGAGTGCATGCCCCCTAAGCTTCGTTACATTCACTAGACTACTCATGGCAATCAGGTGGATGGAATGAACGTTCAAGAGATACGCCTAATGTAAAAGGACCATTTAGGGATGATGATTGACTTGGAGCTATGCTTGAACCGGGAAATAAAATTTGGTCAATGGTGACAATTTTGCCTTCATGCGGGAAACACATCACTCAGAAGAGTGTTGAAATAATAGCTTCCATGTTATAAACATAGTCATGTCCAAGGAGTAGATTGTAATCTAACGGTCCTGGTACTATCATCACGTTTAGATGAACGATTTTGCTTCCCAAAGTGATCGGTAACTTAGGAAGGATCCCTAATGGTCAACTGGTTCTTTTGTTAAAGCCTAACAGATTCGGTGTAACAGCTATAAGCAATGGTGAACCAAGCGCTTTCCAAGTAGTTGAGGAAAGGATACTCACTGATGCCCCTTCATCTACAATAGTGCCAGACACGATCATTTTATGAACTTGTACTATGATCTGGAAAGGTACATGATAAGGAAGGCGGGATCTTGCTAGTTGATTCCAATCAAAGGAAGCGATTAGACTACTTGGAGGGGGTACTGAATAAATGGGTGAATTAACCTCTTGAGTTACGATAACTGGAGGATTTTCCTTTTATTGTAAAGGAATCGGTGGATTGCTCCCAAGTTCATCAGACTCTGAAGTAACAAAAATAATTTGAACAGTATCGTTCTCACTCTCTTCCGGAAGGGTACGATTTTCTGAAGGTAAAACTGGGTCAACTTTCACCTCGACCTGTTGACTTTGGTCGGGTATAGACTCATAAGATTCACTTTCAAAGAGAGTGGTTTTGACCGACAGTTGATTTAATTCAGTCAGTTTTTCAACTAGTAAAGGACTTGGGGAGAGTTTCCTATAGCCAAATGGAAGTCGTTGTGGTGAAGTGAGATGGTTATCCAACACTTTTGGCTTCATCCAAAAAAGGACAAATGTAAAGGGTGTGGTTCCCTTCACATAACTTACATGGAAATCTAACCTTTTTCATCTGTCCATGAACTTCACTATCACTAGTTGAAGGTGTGCTATCAAAATGATCCCCAGAAGTTGATGACACAGGATGGTGCAAACGGGGAGACCATTCTCTCAAAATCCGAGGAAAGAAAGGACAGTCTTGAGAGAAATGGTCACTTGCACAAATTTCACATGGAAATTTGGCTTTGGAAAGTCTAATATGCAGATTTTCACCAGATGATGCATCCAAAGGAATGGTTGCTTGGTTGCCCCCTTGTTGAATTGACTACTTCTTCTTCTCCTTCCCTTTCTTCTTCTTCTCAGCCACCCGGTTACTAGTATTGCTATTCACCAAGCAAAGAGGAAGAAGGGGAGGGAGAAACTGTTGGACACCTAATCCTAAATGGGTTAGTGTGGAAGCCGAATGGACAAAGCAGTCCAAGAGACCTTGGGATGTGAATCCCAACGGTCACATAATGTACCATAAATATACATCATTTGTGAATAAAAAATGTACTACATGATTTATCTTTCTATTTATTCTCGCTCCCCATGTGTGTTTAACATGGTATCATAGCCATGATGTGTGGCATGTTTTCTTTCTTAGAGTTCATCCTTTAGATAAAAATAAAAATAAAAAAATGAGATGTTGTTATTCCCTGAGCAATTGGTCTGAGCTGCCTTGAATAGCGCTGGCCTAGCCTTCATTAGTTGCGCTCTGTCTGCCACACCTGTGCTGCCCTGACATATTCTATTTGTGATTTCTGCATATGTTCAGACACCAAAACGTTTCATATTCTCTGACCACTGATCATCCGTTTAAAAGCGTTGAGTGCCTGCCTCTGTCCACTGCCTTCTGCTCTCTGTCCCATAATCTGCTGCCTCTGCCTGAACGCTGGAGAACGCTGGTTAACGCCTGAAGGAGAACGCCGTGAGGAAGGTTTGAAAATTGTGGAAGATTGAATGCTGGTGTGGTGACTGATATGTCTGCGATTGGTATTTATGATTTGTAACACATTGTTTTTGCTGTGCACTTCGATTTCTGCTTGGGTTGCTACTGATACCTCGTGGATGCTGCTGTATACCTTTTATGGATGCTGTTGATAAAGAGCGCTTTGCAGAATCAGGGAAGGAGCTAGATGCACATGAAAAGAATTGTTTTGTTGAAACGCTGTCCCAGTTCAATGGTGTTGAACGCGTTATATGGTATATGCGTTTGAGTTTTGAAGTATTGAATGCGTGAATAGAACTTCCTTTCAAACAGGCTTCTTTCGGGCTCTCGGGCTATCATTTTTGGTTTTTTCCTGAACTCTCAGCGAACGATCTGGAATAAGATCTACAAACGTTTTGTCTATATCGCCACCATCGTCATTACCATTATTGGTCTGGTGCTACCTTGCATGAACACCTAACATATCCGCAAAGTGGCTATGGTTTAGGAGTCGAGCTGGTGTCCATGTCTGTGATAGCATGTTGGCCAGCGATCGAGTGGACGGCTGAGCAACAACATCAGTAATGGAGAACCGAAGATGCAAGAATAAGTTAACCATGGCATCATCGAAAGGTATCGAGTTCGAAACCTCTACCGTGTAGATTAAAGAAAAGAATAAACCAAATCACAGAAATCTTGGAGCGGTGCCACGGCCTTAGAAAACAATTAAAAATTCTCGCTCACCATTTGAAAAGGCTCTCTCCGATGAACGGATGCTACGATTATCACGCTCTCAAATCACCATCAACAGGGAAGTACGGTGAGACTCTTTTCGTCACTTGACAGGGATGCGGTTGACCCCAATCGCGTCTCGGAAAACGATTTTTAGCGTCCACGTGGAAAATTACAGGCTGGTGATAAGGACCACTGAGTTCCACTTTCGAGATTCTTTGAACGTAAAAAGCGGTCTTGGATGTTGTTGTTATTAATTTAAAGAAACCTTTGTTGGCGAGGAGGCAACGAGCACGGGAATCCGAGGTCGATTTTTCTGTCAAGAGACAAGGTCCGGGAACTTGGAAGTAGACCATTCATGTTGATGTTGACAGGAAGAGGAAAAGGATAAAGCATGTGAAAATACGATAAAATGGTAGTCGTAGTCATGTTTTATTAAAAAGAGAATGGACCATAAGATATGAAATCAAATCTTGCTTTATTAAACCATGGACCATAGGATATAAAACCAAATCTTTCTTTTTCTGTCTTTCGCATTGCAATTGGGTTCCATGGCTGCTCGTATATCAATAGTCATGTACACAAAATACATCATTCTCAATATCATGGTCCAACATCGAAGTTTAGTGGAAAGATTTTGATTTATGAGAAACCACCAAACAGGATTATATTTATTTTGTATGGTTCATTTCGTACAGTTCAAATTCTCTATATACAGGTGTACATATAGATAGAATAGAAGGAGTGGTTTTTTTGATAGCCAGAGCGCATTTCTGATGGAGACGATAAGAAAAGGGTTAAAATTAACAACCAATTCATGAATTACAATGTGCTGAAACTCATTTTTATATGTAAAGGAACTCATGAATTACAATAACATGGAGCTCAATTTCTCTTACTTACTGAGAAAAAAAAAATACAAAATGCATCTCTGCACTTACTGTATTGATGCATGTAATTCCTATATCGCAATGATCCACTACGCACATAGATTTTACCCGCTGACCATTTTGGAACAAGTAACATGCCAGCGAGCAGAGAAGAAATAATTTGGTAGCAATATTTGTGTCTTGGCACTTGTTTATGTCCAAGTTCATGGAAAAAATGGCGTGATAGAGCATTACAGATACTAATAACATCCAATTTTTACTGTTAGAGCTTTCTCTGCGACCTCAAAGGGCATTATGAGAAGAAACTTTTACTGTTTGAGCTTTCTCAAAGGCATTCAGAGACAAAAATTTATTGTATGAGGATTTGGAGAATACTTGTAGAGTTCAAATCTTGCTTTTGGTTCATTCCTCAAGAAAGAATATCACTTGATTGCTGTAGTTTTCTGGGAGAACAAAGTTTGAGAATACCTTGCAGTAATATTTGTTCATAGTTGTGAACAAATTTTAAAGTGTCAGTTTGCATTGGAGAAAATGACTCTAATTGGTGGTGTATTAGAGTTTCTCAAAACTCTAATACAATCTACTGTCGAAGACACAGTTAAAATCAACAAGAACACTCTTTGTGACATTAAAGCATGTCTGTAGAATACACAGGAAAAAATAGAATTTTTGGAGCTTGAATCTCAGCTTCAACAAGCAGAATTACAGCAGTGGAGTCATCATTCTAAACCTGTTTCTGTTCAGAAGATTGAAACAGACTCCCATAAGCAACAAGTCAATAATGTTACAGTTCATTCAAATAAAGCAGCAGTTGTACATGCAGATGCAGATGCAGAAACTCAGTCTGCACTTCCCAAGCCCATCATCAGACCTTGGGAGCAGCTTGTCCACAACAAGCACAGAACTGGTCTTGGATATGACAAGGACTTGTCCTTTCATATTCCAGACTACGCCAAGCCCATTCAGTTTCAGAGTGCTGGTTTCATTCGTGACAGTTCACCTGCTCCTCATGATAGTTCAGCATCAGCTGTTCCAAACTCTACTCCTCTTCCACAACAGCAACAACAACAACAGATCGTGAAATGCCAACACTGTGATCGAGTTGGCCATCTGAAAGATCACTGTTTTGATCTTCATCCGTGTAAGCACTGTCATAAAACCAGTCATTCTTCAAACAGATGATTCAAAAACAAACGCCCTACAAGAACAAAGATTCATCTTGGATGGATCGCTTCTTGGCAATGGGCATCAACAGCCAAGAAGATATTCCAAACACATGTCATAACTTGTTCCAGAATATTGAACAGTCTTGCAGTTGAGTTTTCTCCATCATCTCACCTTGTATCTGAGAGGGGGGGAAATGATGGTCATCTACAAGCTTCAAAGCCACATCAAGCGAGCCTGAGCCACAACCTGCCACATCAGTTTCAGAGTTGTAGCCAGAGACAAAGATGTCCGTGAACATGCCTTTAGTTGGAAATATGGGACGCTTTCTCTAGTAGAAGACTTCAGCTTCTTGCCAGTTTTGGAAGAGTTCCGGAGACAAAATTGAGAACACTTCCTCTAGCAGAAGACTTACAGCTTCTTGCCAGTTTTGAAGAGTTCCAGGAATTGCATAAGCATTCCAGAGTTGTTGGTCATCCTTAAACCATCACAGGTTGAGACTTCCCTTTTCAGGTTGAAGTTTTACCTTTTATGCGGGGTGAGGCCTCCCTTTTATGGTTAAAGGTTTCCCTCTTTAAAACAATAGGATCACTTCCTCTAGCAGAAGACTTCAGCTTCTTGCCTGTTTGGGAAGAGTTCCGGGAACTGCACTAAGCATTCCAGTGTTGGTGGCCATCCTTAAACCACTTCTCTATTATACCAAAATTTCATAGAGCTCATTCAGCCTAGTCCTGCCATGCATTTTTGCACATTTTGTATTTCAGCTCTCTTATTGGACTCATACATAATCCTTCAGATTAAGGGGGGGAATGTTGGACACCTAATCCTAAATGGGTTAGTGTGGAAGCCGAACAGACTAAGTAGTCCAAGGACCTTGGGGATGTGAATCCCAACGATCACATATTGTACTATAAATGTACATCTATTGTTAATAAAAATGTAATGCAAGCTTTATCTTTCATATTCTCTCTCGTTCACCATGTTTGTTTAACACATTCTCTTTGATCTGATCTTTACATGGCTCAAAAAAAGTTCATATTGAATTTAAACTTTTGAAGAAAAACTTAACTCCATCTTGGAATTAAAAAGAAAAATAAACTTTCTTTAATATCTTCAAGGTGAGCTTGTACATAAAAAGTACAGTGCTGCAAAATGTTCCATAATATCATTGGCCTTGCCTACAAAACATAGTCATCTTATACAATCTCGAAAAAAAAGATTCTATACACACAAGTTTGAAATCGAATACTTGTATGGGTGAACATATGACAAACATGTAGACATCTTTGAACGACAATATCTTACATTCATAAAAGTATTATAACATGTGTACTATAATGAGAAAATACATACATCAATGAAAAACTTCTACTTGTTGAACATAATGGCAATGATTGTTCAATTTACAAAATTACCTAAATAGGTAATGACAACAAGTAATTACAAAATTTACAAAACAAATGTACAATATATTATACCCAAACTTTGCCTCTCTTAGGCTTATGGGTTCTCTTCTTTCATTATCTTTGTCTTGAAGGTTGCTTAGGTTTGTTATGAGTCTTCTTTACCACCTCTTATTTCCCTTGCATTATGTAGCACAATCTCTTTACCTTTAGTTGAAATAATCTTTGGATGTAACCTCAAACATTGTTCAATGTTATGTCCATGCATCCTGCAATGAGTACATAATAACTTGCTCTTGTTTTCTCACATAGAAGTTCTCTCATGTGAAGGAGAGTCATTATGCTTAATGCCAAAAATTTTATTAATTCTTTTAACCATAATCATGTGTTTCTCACATATATCCACACAATCGTCAAATGCATCACAAAATGTGAAAGGGTACTTATTCCACAATTATTCAAAATTTCCATGCATTAGAAAACACCCTTGAGAGTTATACATGTCTCTAGGGTTGCAGCCTCGACATAGTGGAGTGGATGATGCCATGCAAGGTCCCTCTAAGTATTGATCCCACTTAGGAGATGAATTAATATTTTCACAAGGTGGTGAAATCTAATCCTCAGATGGTTTATGTTCCTCAAGCCCTTTGGGGCATTATCCAAACTCCCTTCAACCATAACTCAATCCCTAATACTTTGGTCTTCCCTGAGCCATAAATGGATTGCTAATATCCTGGCCATTTATGTCGAGGAATCCACCTTCATAATCCATCATGGAAATAAAATTCATACCTAATCCTTTGGTATGTTGATCAAATGTTGAAAAATAAGTGTTATGCACATAAATGAAAGGAATGGTACTTAAGATTTTGATTACCTTCTTAAACTTGTCATTCATATTTTCACCTTTTGATCATCAAGCACTTGCTTCCATGAAAATCATATATTCCTCTTCTCCTCTTCATATAATTATAACTTCCTTCTCAACTCTATGTTGTACATATGAAGAGCCAAATTTTGCTCCTCTAGCTCTTGGAGACTCTTGGCTTCCCATTTTTTCAACTTGGTCAACTCGTGCTCTGATACCAAACTGACTTGAAATTAGAGTAGTTAATTTTTTCCTTTTTTTCCAAAATAAAATAAAAATAAAATTTAGGACCGTGTTGATGCTTTACAAGGTAAAAATGGGCCTTGGAACAACAATTTTTTCCAATGTCTCTTGAAGTCACGAATTAATATTCATACGTAACTTAACATAATGAACATAAGAACAGATAATCCATGTAATCATAATAAAGAGCATAACAAAATGTTTGTTGACAGAGCTCACCCCTCCTGGGCTACATCTCTAGGCCTATCAACATGAGTACACCACTCATATATTTAGTATCAAATGAAGTACATAAATGTTTTCTACAAGTAAACAGGTGGCTATTACCCCTAAAAGGTAGTGTCCTCTTACAAAGAACTCTCACAAACAATAACAATGCAACACATCTCGTACAAATATGACATACTCCAAATGAAATGAGTTAAAAAGAGCATGTGAACACTTCAATTCCACGTTGAAGCACATAAATAAAACTTGATGTTGGGAGAAGTTAAACGTGAGTTGAACCCTGTAAGATACAATTGTTGTAGTAGACTTATGAAGGTGAGAATACCCCTTGAAGGTCTTCTCCAAGCCCAAATACCTTATAGAAATGCTTCCAAACCTTGACTGATCAATACACCTTTATTCTAAAACATTCACAAAGGCTACTTAGATGTGCTTAAATTAGATATTAGAGGTCACCAATGGATTCAAAACATCCAAAAATGAAAGCTCAATTTGGCCTAAAACTCCAAAATCTATGAGCTCTTCAGCTCTCCCATGAAGAAGACTGTTAATCATCCTACAAATTGGACCTTATGTGTAACTGTTCTACAATTTCACCCCGAAAATTGTTAAATAAGTGATAATTTAACTTTCCACCGATGCATTCTGTTGGATTATTAAATTTTCCAACCACCCCATAAGTCTGAAAATTGTGATCATATTGGCACATGGGGCTGAGGATTCTGCCTCAATGCCCACCCCCGCCTCTTAATCTCTTCAATGTCATACATGTGGTCATATTAGTGCCATCAAACTAAGGGTCGGACTAACAGCCAAGTTTTCACATCGAGCTAAGTATCTCCTGGCGTGCAATGATGTAATGGTCCATAGAAGTCGGGGCTAGCGCCTTGACTCAATCTCCTATAGTTGGCACCTAATTCTACAACTAGTGGTCTTATGGGTGTGGATCAGATGAAGGATTAGGGCCTTTCCCTAGCCCCACCATCGATAGCTCCTTTTGCTCAATCTCATGGTTGCATGTGGTGGACATGATTGGGGTCTAAGGGTCATTATCAAAACCGTGTTTGGCGAGCTCCTTCCAAAACTCAATTAAGTGTTGTGTGGCAATAACATGATCAGGGGTTGGGGCTAGCATCCTCACCCCTCTTTCCAAATGACAGAGACATAAAGTTTCAAGTATTGGTTCTACCCATAATATAATAGGCACCACAGTGAGCAAGTTGGTAGAGTGCTAGAATGATAGCTAGGAGGTGAGTGTCCGAATATGGTTGGGCCTCCAACTAACGCACACCAAATTTTTAATTGACCTTGCGATGCCAAATGGCAACCCATGACAAGGCCATGTGGCACCCATTCATTGGTCCACTTCAATCAAGCATGAACCAATAAGATACGCCCAAAAACCAGCAAACCAAAACATGCCAAGTTCTAACTTATGATTGGGTGGTACCCTACAGAGTCACCTTGCTAACTCAACAATGCAAAATCTTAGTTCGCTTCCCTTCTCAATTTTATTCGTTTCACTAAATTATCATCACAAGGTAACTTGAGAATACGGTGTCGAATTGAGGTTAATTGAACGTTGTTGGATTCATAATGACAAGCACTTCTATTTGGCGATGGTTTCAAAACTTTCTAATAACTTTCATTTTTGAGTTGAAAATTGATTACCTGATCATATAAAATTGTTGTAAATTTCCATGTAGGTTATTACAAGAGTTGCTATTATTACAAATGCCATCATAGGCTCTACTTCAATTACTACAATTCCTATCAGCTAGTTTCCGCAACACCTACCAGTGAGTTGCTACAACACTTATCAAAGAATTATTATAATATCTATTAGGTAGGTGTAGGCACGTTTCTTTTTCTTTTATATAAACTAAGTTCATTTGATGATGTGGATTTGTATTTGGAAAGACACCTATAATTCCATCCTAATTTCTCTTCCATTTCCATTTCCATTCTTGAAGGTGGACACTCTCTTCAGTTTGAGAGGTATCATTACCTTTTCATTCTATAACATTCCCTCACCATTCTTATCAATCTCCACTCCAATATTCATACATGAGAACGGTTCAAAATTTTCAATAGTAAAAGAATTTGTTGCGACCACACAAATAATAAAATAAATAAGCCCTATTCTTGCTACACAAAACTAAGAATAGGAATTGAAACATCATCATGTCACAAGAATTTAGCTATTAGGATGTTTTTGTTACTACTCTAATAACAATATTGTTGCTACTATACTTTTTATGTGCAAGGAAGGGTTTGCCCATATCTCAAAATTTGTGAACCTGGTGGTCATGATTTGTTTTGAGGGAAAATAATAAAATAGGATAATTATGCTTGCAGAACTTTATAGAAAATTACTTTGTAGATAATGGATAAAAGAAGTTTTCCACTACTCCTACAACACTATCAATGCAACTCCTTATACATGGTTGTTATAATATCATTAAATTTGTTCCAGGATGTTAATTTTGAAGTTTCAAAGGTGATATATAACAATTCCCAAAAGCATTTGAGGGAAATGAAATGTTTTTCACAATCGAGATAGGTTTTCAATGGGCAAAAGAAGCGTCCCCCCAGTATGGCAAATAAGAAGGATTACATTGCATGAGGACATGCAACAATTTTAGTAGGGAGAGATGACAGGCCTCGTAATGGACATATTTCTATACACTCTTTTACCTCTTATTAATTCCTTTTCACTTTCCTATGATTGTATATTAGTCCATTCTAATGTTTGTATGTGAAATTTAGACATAAGGTGTTTTCCATTGCATTTCATTGGCATTTTATATGATTTTATGATTACACATTAAAAAGGTATCATATTTTTGTTTATCTTTGACTTAATCTACAAAAAGAACATGCCAAATGTTTTGTTATGAAAGTTATGATTTTTTTGTAGGGGACGTTTTGGTTACAGTTGTTGCAACTCCGAACTCTATTGCTACAACTATAATGCATGTCGTTGGGGAAACTCTGAACTCTATTGCTACATCCTTAATTCATGTTGTTGATACAACTCCAAACTCTATTGCTACAAATATAATTCATGTCATTGCTGCAACTCCAATTGTTGCAACTCAAATTCATAATGCTGTTGTAACTCCAATTCAAAATGTTGTTGCAAATCCCACTGCTGCAACTCTAATTCATGATGTTGTTGCAACTCCCATTGCTGCAAATTCAATTCATGTTGTCACTATTGTGCAACTCCAATTCACGTATTTGTGATAACTTCCATTGTTGAAACTCTGATTCATGCCATTGCTATAAATTCAGTTCACACCATTGTTGTAACTTAGGAATTACATTGCAAACCACTGTCGCAGCTCCCAAAACCATGAGTTGACAGTAGAACCATGAGCTAGTGGAACCTTGCGATGGTTGGAAACTCGAATTGATGTTGTAACACAATTGTGATTGCATTACTTTAATATGTATCAATATTACTCATGGTTAACTATGTTAACAAAATTATTTTGGAAATATGTATGATTCGTTTATTGTTTACTAATTATTAACCAATCACGTGAGAGGCTTCTGAAGACATATTTATTATTTTCTAATTATTATCAAACCAAATGTGAAATTTGTGCATCTCATTTATTGGTTATTATTTATTTTTAAACAAATGTTGTCTGTAAGTGGAGTTCCTCTTTCATTCCATGAGGATGACTCTTGGAGAAATTTCCATATCATAATGAAATAATAGCCACGTGGTGGCATGCCATTTCTTATTTCCATACATGAATTGTGTGCATCTAGTTTATATGGTTGAAATGATATGTGTAAAGATATGATTATTTAAAATAAAAAGGTTGCATTGAAAATTTATATGTTTAAAATTTGGATTATATTTTTTATTTAAGTGTCCATAGCCTTAAAATAATTGATTTTAGATAACAACAAAAGTATATCAAAGCTTATGCAAAAAAAGTACAATGAAATGTATATAAAGAAAAATTCTTCTAGAGATATTTTTTAAAATATTTATTTGAGTAATATTACAAATAATTTAACCTTAAGAATTCAATTGTCTTATTTTTTATTATTATTTAAATGTATTCCTTTTTAAGGTGATTGGGTAAGCTCTTATTACGGGTTGTTTAGTAACTTCCATTTCTATTAGTTACTATTATTTTTTTTAGTTTTTTTACCATTTTATTTAACTATTTCTTTTTTTGTTTTTTTCTATTATTTCCATTTTCATGATTTATAATTTTTCATCATGTTTTGAATTAAAGATTATTTATTAGTATATTCAATATATATTTTAATAAATTCAATTATAAAAATTATATATATTAATTAAAAAAACACAACATATATATTAAAGTGTATATATGCTAATACCAACATAGATCCATCTTAAGTATGAATCTAACATAAGCCGAGAGGGATCAAATTTCTTCACATCCAAAGTTCTTCAGGGTGAAAAGTATAATGTTATTTTTCTTTATTTAAATTGTGTTTTTAAATGCTAAATAGAGTATATATAAGACTGAATAATCGTTTTAATCATAATACTTAATTGTTTCATGATATATACATAATTTTCTTAAAATAATATATACAAGCAACTACTGGAAGTTGCAAAAATGTGGTAAGCCATTAGTGTATGAAAGAGTTGCATCAAATTGTTACTCTTCCATGATGACACTGAAAGTGTCACCATATGTTCGCAAATGGTGCAAGTAGAATTTTAAATCCTAGTTAAAGTGGGGGGTGTGAGGAATTACAATCGCGGGTATCCAGAATGTTAGTTTCTCTCTGTTTGGTCATTTATTGTATTCTTAGTGGAATGTATGCATGTGTAAGGGAGAAAGTGTTGTTGTGTTGTTCTCATAGTTTTATGGTTGTTGATTGTATAGCAATTCATACTTTTCAATTTTTTATGACTCACACATACTTCAACATATTTCCCCGAAGGGATGTTTATGATTTGATGGCAAGTGGTTGTTAAATTTAATTTTTTTTACTTTATGTAAATCACGTATGATCTAGCCTATTTGATTGCAGTGCTTAGGGCCATTATGATCAGGGGTGTAGTGATAGAGGGAAAATTATGGCACGTGCTTGTACATTAAACCAGAGTTAGATGAGTTAAATTTGAACTTAGTGAATTGGCTTACAATAGTTTCTCTTGAAGTTCAATGAATCTGGATACTCATTTCGAAATACCTATCCTCATTGTGAAATGTCCTCAATGTATTTTTTCTTAGGCATGTCTTTTCTTTCAATAGGATTGGCCTGACATATGTCCTTGTAATAAAAAACTAGAAACCTGGACGTAAGCTACATAAAGAGAAATTAGATTTGTGAAATGTCATCAATGTAGGATTGCTTAGGCATGTATTTTCTGTTAATAGGATTGGCCTCACATATGTACTTGTATAACAAACTGGAAACCTGGATGTAAGATACATAAAGAAAAATCAGATAAGTATTCTAAATGTGCATTAATATGTTGAAGAACACCCAACAGGTCTATAGAGTAATGTTATCTTCGTAGCAAAAATTATCTTCGTGTTCTCAACAGGATGTATTGTAAGTGTTTCTAGATGAGGTTTATTCATGGGTCTTCAACCTTAACTTGTAGCATGTGGGAAAACAAATGCAATATTTTGAATGGTTTTTCATTTTCTTACTAGACTAAGGGTTATCGCAGATGCTTCTATTGAATTTGATCTTTGAAGCCACATTTTTGGTATTGCAATTGTGCAGGTCTAGTCTTTTTTTGTCTTTGATTCCATGATGTGATTGTTTTCTCTCTTTTCTCACTTCTATTTACTAAACTTATATGAAAAGAATTTATTTGAGCTTTCTTTGAAGTTTATTTGAAAAATGCAAAGGAAATGACAATGTAGGCCTTCTCCATCTTTGCTGGAACAAGTTCTAGCATGGCATGGATAATATATGAGGACATGGCAAGATAAATTAATCACAAAGCTTTTTGGATGGCAAGTTTATTCATGGCTTTTAAGCCTTGACTGATAGAATTTTGGAAAATGAATGCAATATTTGGAATGGTTCTTCGTTTTCTTACTAGACTGGAAGTTGTGGGAGTCGCCTCAATTGCAGTGGATCTTTGAGACTGCATTTTTCTTATTGAAATTGTATTAATTATATTATTTATACAACATTTTAAATTCTTTAAAATAGTTAACTATATTATTTATTGTTGTATAATGAAATAATGAAACAAATATTAGGTTAAATTTTATTTCTTTTTTTAACAATAGAAAACAAAAAATTGCTTTCACTAAAACAAAAGTAAATTACACCTACATAGTTCTTTCTTCTATACATAGTTCCGGTTAACTTTTATTTGTTTCTAAATTCAACAGTGGAATTTCAACCGATGATTTTTGGTACCTTATACTTTTGTGTTAGTGGATTGCATGTAATAAGAAAAGACATGGAATATTCCATGTAAGGGCTTTAGAAATGATGAGCTAAGTTTACTTGGCGAGCTTGGTCAAATTTGGTCAAAGATATTAATAGATTTGTTTATGTTGTAATTTTTTATTTTCCCTATTATTGTTACTACTAACAACCACAAGCCATGGTTTTCAACCACTATAAAAATTAAACGGATACGTTAATGTATGTGGATCTATACTAAGAGATTTAAGACTTGTATGCTAAAGGAAATGTTTGGAGTCAAGGATCATAGTATGGAAAAGGAGACTATAGTTTCAATTACACTAAGATGATAACAACATTTATAAGTGCTTTTAGAAGAAAAACTGGTATGGTGAGATCTAAAGGCAATAGCAACAATAAAATAAACAAAGTGTAATTTTAATTTTATAATAGAGATGATTTTTTTTAATTAGATGTAAATGGATATACATTTTAAGATGTAGGATCAAAGATAAATTTTCCACTTTGGATAAGAATATAAATAGATTTATTGATCTTAATTTTTTATATGGATTTTACAAAGTAAAATTATTATTATTATCACTATGTTGTATTTTTTATATTCTCTCCTAATTTATAAACAATAAAAATGTAATTTTGTTAAATACAAAAAATATATTAATTTTTTTTTGAAACTAAAAAAATATTTTTATAGTTTATTTATATATTATTAAACATTTACATTTGAATGGAATGTTATTAAATTGTAACACCCCTCCCTTCTGTCTTAAATAATTGTAAACCTAAGTTGAGGTAAAGCTAGGTGTGATATGTAATATGAAAAGAGAATATGTTATTAAATAAATAAATAAATAAATTACTTGGAGGGTGGAGCACCAAGGGAGATGAGATTCTTGCCAAATCCCATTTAGGAATGGGATAGAGATAAATCTTTCAAGATAAAGCTTGTAGATGTGATTCTAGATAAGCTTGTATGGATGGGAGATAAAGTTCCATCGAGCATAAAAGCTTTGTGGGAGATAAATGCAAGATTTTATGAGGAAAAGCCTTGCATGAGATAAAAACGACATTTTTAGAAAAAGACCCAGGCAAATGGAAAAATCCATAAAAGCAAGATTCTCATAATGGAAACTAAATCATGAAAGAGTGTATTGAATACCCTGTGCATTCATGGTGGGGGGGACGGGGTAATCAGGCGTGATTCATGGTGGTTGGGTGGTGGTTCTCTGCTCACCAAGTGAGGTTTTAATTGGTTTCATATGCATCGAGTGTTTTATATGTTGGTTTTGACCTCTATATTTATTCCTTTACGTTGAAATTCTTAAATCATATAACTCATTGGTATAGATGAGGTGTATCTGTATGGAAATAATTGTTGTCTTATGTATGTGACTTCCAATGTATATGAGAAATGGTGGAACCATGGTAATCAGTTGTTAATACTTGTGTTAAAGCATTAGATTTCTCATCATCGACTTGCATGTGGTTCTCCAGTGTCATGTTATCTGTAGAAGCATATTAAGTGGATTAGAAGATTTAATACCCATGAATGGTACCATATTTCACATAAATAGATTACCTATGATATTATAGTAATATGGATGTAATGGTAGTTTTATTCATATGAATCCTTATACATCCAAGAATTGAGTTTTAGCAGAGGCATGACATGTAGTGTTATATATACTAACATTGTTACGTAGAGATCATCTATGAATATGTGAGATGACTATGGATTCTCTAATTGATTGTAATTACCCTTACTAAAGAGATATTGCATGCCCATAATACTCTAATATGATAATTTCTTATGCATGTTGACTAATTCAAGGAATAATGTTTTCCATTCTATGACTAATGGTTTGTGTGTTTGCATGTCTAATCCATGGGGGCTTCACTCAATGAACCTGTGACCTATCACATGTGTTCATGGCATATTAAACAATACCCTTAATTTGACTACATATTGGAAAATACCCCTAAAAACCAAATTATTTAACCCCCTTCCAGTGCAAACCCAAAACACCTTCCTGATTTAAAAAACCCTTACTTCCACTAGATATTGTTGGTATCCATTTTTTCGTCAACATTTTTACCCCTTTATATTTTTTCATTAACTTTGACCTCCATTTTTTAAACCTACGAGTATAAAAAACCTTTACCCCTTACATATCCCCCAATATATTATGTCATTTTTTCCTCAATATATATCCCAAAATATGAACCCACGTGGTATAGTATTTTTCCCCAGTGAAGCCCCCATGGTCTAATCAAGCTAGTATATGAATGAGAGTGAAAGGTTGGTCAATGGTGTAGTGATTGTGTACACTAAAATGATCATGAACACTAATGTCTGTTAATTCTTAGGGATTAACCCAAGGATTTTGGTAGGGTGCATACCATCATAAATTTTTAATGTTCAATCACATACATCAAATTAATGAATCTAACGTTACATATAAAGGATCTGAAAACATTTAATGAGAAATTTGTATTGTTGCCTAATTGTAATATGGCACAATTACTTTTAGAAGATAAGATATGTAGGAAGAAAAAATGCTTTAACTATGAATGAACTCAAATTTTAAATTTATAGGGCCTAGTGGCTAATTTCCTCGGTAGGCTAAGGAGGTTCATTACAAATGATATAAGAGCTCAAGTTCAAACCTTTCAGCGTATTCCAATCCATGTCTATGAAATACGATCGAGAGTGAGAATTAATCTTACGTTTAAACAAAAAAAAGGGGACTTAAAACTTATAAGGTAAAGTTAATCTTCCAAATTAAAGGGTTGAATTTCATATTTTTATTCTCATGCAAAGGTAAATAAGAATCCAGATTTTAACATGGTTGTTAAAGGGGTCAATAATATAAAAAACTCATTTTACATATAACATATGAGTTTTATGCATACAACCATAAGGATCTGAATTGATCAAATTATGGCATAATAGTGAATTAAGCATTATAAGGGCGAATTGAAATACGGAAGGTGGAAGCAAGAACATACGAATATAAACTAATTATCATATTATTGACTAGAATATTACCATATTAAATTAAGTCAAATTCATAATACGATAATACTTAATATAATAGTGATCGCATATCGTGAGTCATTTATTACTAATGTTTCTTCATTGGGACGTAATGAGTCCTAGGTACTTTTATGAAATAATTTAGCATGACTCGTCAGAGAAATATTGTGAGCCTCAAGAAATGGAATAGAGAAAGGCCTTCATGGAGAGAGAGGGAAAATCGTCATGTTACGATAGAGTTAGGAAAGCTCACTGATGTCATATGCTTCACCCATCTACACGAGTTTATATTGACCGCACTGAGCAATTTCTCAGTTTTTTGCCTTGAGGAAAACTGACATGTTATGATGTTACTCTAAGGATGAAACTTCTCTATGAGGAACTAAGTTGGTTGATGCTAACTCGGATGCTAGACAGAGATGTGGATGTTCTTCTCTGTAATAGATGAAAGGTAATGTGTGCAATAGGTTAGTATTCGATTCAGAATTTTATTCTAAGCGTGATCCAATTCCCTCACCCACAACAATGGCTAAAAAATAGGTTGGCGAGTCAAAAGGACTCATAATGTACATTTTTTATTGAATCATGACTGGACCTACCATGAATGTTGTGCTTTTTATAGAAGCAGAGAACAACGCGTAACTTTGATGCATTGATGTTATCCTTGGGATGAAATTCCACATGTGTTGGCAAGTTAGACATTTTATTTTTGTCACCATAAAATGGAATGTACACCGATGGGTAAAAGAAACGGTGGGTTACAAAGTTAGAAAGTCATGTTGTTAATGGTTGTTCCTTGCTTTCAGGTTGTTTTATGACAGATATGGAAGCAACGACCATAGATCTAGTTGACCACAAACGCAGTGGGTGGGATAATATTTATCCTTAATCTATCGTATTAAGCAATACGCATACTATTATAATGTGTATGTGGCGTGCTAAGTAAAAGAAGCCACGATGTTTCTAAATAAGTATATGGATAGGATGGGAACAATGATTAGAGGAATATTACGTGCATGTAAACATTCTCTAATCAACCATGAGCTTTCTTTCTCATTTTGAGGAAAAAATGATTAGTAACTAAGGGTTCCTTCGTTTCAATTTGTGTTATAGGAGATGTGAGGTGATCAATCGCTTGTTAGATAAGACTTGTCGTTGGAGACCGAGGAATGGATAATGGCAATACGATTCCGATAAAATAATATGTGCGCTGATGCCCATAAAATAATATCATACAAGTACATAGGGTACTGGTATGATTACATGTGTTACATGATTGAAATATGATATGTATATCAGTGTGTATAATATAACTTATGCACTGGTATGAATAAAGGCAGTGGGTAGATGTTTGGTAGGGAAATTGACCTGGAAGTTGCACATAAGAAGGAAACTAAGAAGTTGATGAAGGATAAGTAACCATGGTTAATTACCGTTTGGCATACATATGATTATGATGAATATATATGATGGAAATGTATAATGAAAACAAATAAGGAATATATATGGTTATGTGAACTAATCAGATGATATGACATTGCAGACATATTGATGTGGAAAATATGCTAACATATGTGTTCTATGTAGAGAAACTAGAAGAAGTAGGTGTTCAAAAACAACACAAAGGCCTGGAAGAATGCCAGAAGAGAACTTGCATTCTTTAGATAAAATGAAAAATGAGAAATAGGTGCTTTAGTAATATTGCGTAACAAATCATGATATTTGTAATAGTTAAATTTCACCATCTGTAACTTCTCATGGATGGTTTGAAAACAATGTTACAGTTAGCTATGGAATGAAATATGCTCGGAGCACACCTTGTAGCCTATGTACTTTGGAAGAACTGCATCAAATGGTGGAGCCATGAGAGATGTTGATTCATAAACCAGTTACATATGAACGAGGACATGATGAAGTGATACATCGAGGACGGTGTAAATTTTAAGGGGGGGGAGTATGTAACCACTCCCATGTGTGCTAAATAATTGTAAACCTAATCCGAGTTAAAGTTAGGTACAATACACTCCCTTGTGGGTTAAACCAGTTTAAACCTAATCTGAGGAAAGCTAGGAGTGATATGTAATATGGAAAGAAAATATATTATTAATTAAATTAATAAATAAATCACTTGGAGGGTGAAGCACCAAGAGAGATGAGATTCTTACCAAATCCCATTGAGGGATGGGATAGAGATAAATATTTCATGATAAATCTTCTAGATGTGATTCTAGATAAGCTTGGATGGATGGGAGATAAATATCCATCAAACATAAAAGCTTTGCGAGAGATAAAGGAATTCTTTGATGAGGAAAAGCCTCATGGGAGATAAATACAAGATTTCCCAAAAAATACCTAGGCAAATGTGAAAATTCATATAAGAGAAAATCATTATTAGCAACTAAATCATGAAAGAGGGTATTAAATACCTAGTGCATTGATAAATTTAGGATAGTTGATCCATGAAAAGAAACTCAAACCAGGGGGAATCAGAGGTGATTCATGGTTGGGTGGTGGGCCAAAAATAGTATGGGCATGGCAGGAGGTCCGCTCCATGAGCATTATCTAAATGGTGAAAGAACCTAAAAAGAAAATTGGGTATTGAGCACGGTGGAGAAAATAGGTTGGGTAGGGTTGCCACCCTTCAACATTTAACTCTCCCACATTAAAACAAAGATAAGAACCTAGTAGCAAACACGAGCTAATCAGAAAGAAACTAAAGATTGTGGTTGGGGAACAGGGTTCAGACCCTCTCAAATGGAAATATGCATGCATATGGAACAATACCAACCCAAAGTCGAGAACATAAAACACCATAAAACTGTACATGTATTTGCATACCAAATAAAGTGCTTGACATAATTAAACACTCGGCGAGACCATGAATTATAGAAAAAGAATCTATATCTCCTGTACAAACAAGCCACGGTGCAGTAATCCTTTTCACAAGTATAAACAAGGAGACCACTCTGTCTATAAAAACAATAGTTCTTCACAATAAATAGAGTCCAGCAGATAAGAGGATAAACATGCCGCAAGCAAAATGTGCACGACTATGCATTAAAGTTTATACAATTACAAGGTCTGAGCAGTGAAACTGTAGTCAAACGCCCATCTCTAGTAATTAAAGTATACATGTCATATCAATGGGAACCTGGAGCCTTGAGGGGATGCAAACACCCTCCACTAAATTTATTTTTCAAAATATGGAAGAAACTAAAAGGGCCACCCTCCATTGGACACAAGAAAGCCTCTGAGACAAACAGACAAGGCCATGGCCAGAAGGTTTTCCCATACCTGGAATCCTAGACATGCTGAAGGAGGGTTTCCCTTAGTCGAGTCAATGCCACCGTATGAGGGACAGGCGCCCAACCTGCATGAGAGAAACCCACGCAAAACAAAGTTAGACAACTGTGGAAGGAATGTGAGTTGCAGTAGAAATACAAAGGAAACCATCCTTTCTCTTTGACAAAGAACTTACCCACTAAAAGAAACTCCAACCAACATATGAGCAACTCTCGTATCGGTGTTGTAGAATGCCCTACAATATCAAACCAACCTACAATTTGCATGAGTCATGTGCAAAATAAGATATCTTTCAGTAAATTGAAGGAGTACATAACCAAGGGAAAGAAAAACAAACAGGTCTCGGAATCATTTGATTACTTGAAGGGTTTGGTGACAAATCCACCGGAATTCGAGTAGGGTCTATAGGTTTGGCTCTCTGGAGCTGAATGCATGGGCTGAGCCAGAGCAAGCCACGGTGAGATGCCTAATCAAATGAGCCCTAACACCCAAAGCAACTGATAGATTAGGTAGGAAGCCCACGAAAGGCTACCACCGTTCGATGGCAGGGGGCGATCTCCACCGTAGATGAGGCTGGGAATACCATGCAAGTTGAGAGATTGGACAGCCTGTCGGCCTCATACAGAACGGAGCATGGCAGGATTAATTACACACGGTAGTAGATAAGGAATACCATGTGATGGCGAGAGGAAAAGGAAAGGTTACCTTCTGACTAGATGCCGCATGGACAACATGCATGATACCCAAATAATGATTCGAATAAAATCTAAAACTAGTACATCAGCTAATAAATCAGGTCCAATGCCACATTATAAGTGGTATCCATATTGTGTCTTTAGGTGATTAATCATAGGTGAACAACATTATAATCCTAAAAGGTAACTACAGTTACGTTAAGACCTTAAATAAAAATACAAAAATCTTATTAAGTAATGGAGCCATGACAAGTGGTATTAGAGCCAAGTTACAAAAATTGTTGCCTCTGGGAATTGAAAATTGTCAAACAGACTGTGTACATACAACTAATTTCATCTCTATTGAGTAATTAAAGAAGCAGATGATGTATTGACCTTTCTAATGTTACCCGTCCTATGTTAAGCACAGGAAAACAGAGGACTGGCAATATGAGGAGAACAAACAACGTTTTTGAATTTGTTTTCCATTTATTTTAACATCTCTATTGTTGTACTACTTATCTCCATGACCGCTATTATCCTCATGCTTATTTGAATGGATCAAAATTATGAAATTTAGTAATAAATCCAAATAATTCCTTACCATTATTTTTAAAGATCCCATAACCATCATCAACAATCATCAACATCAATATGATTTTATTTCCTGTCACCTGAAAAGGATTTCCATTTTCCTCATTCCTCAGAGCCAAAAAGAAATGAAAACCTATTGATGACCAGATTGATATTCTGTGATAGCGTATCATAGCTAGCCCTATATTATAAATAGCTATTCCTATATTCTAAATAGCTATAGCATGAAGCTTGTATTCATTTAAAAGTTAATACTATTGGGAATAATCCCTTTGTATTTCTTGTTGTGTTAACTAGTGAATTACCTAAAAGCATTTGTAATAAGAGATCTAATAGTGTTTGTAATAATAGTTGGACAATTTAAAATTCTTTGGATACCTAGTATATAATTTACACATTTTTTTCATTCTGCCAGTATGGTGCGATGGAAAGAAAGCATACCACTAACTTATAATTTATAAATCTCTAAAAATTATTTTCCTTGTAATTTAGACCGTTAACATTTAACAATCAGAAAATCACAAAGTTGTGATTTATAGAGCCAACATTTAACAACCAAAGCATCACAAAGAAACGACCATAGCATCACAAAGAAGGAAATATATTATCATTTAATATGATCGTTTTTTATTAATGACATGGACAAATAATTCAAAATGCTTTTCCTCACTGAGAGGCCAAACCATGGTAATTTCATGATGATGAAGCTTGACAAATTTAACATCGAGAAATATATTTCTAACTATTTCAAAGTGTTTAGGTAGATGGAACATCACTATCTTCCTATTCTAATGGTCTAAACAAAAAAAAGCAAATTATTTGTTTATTTACATAATAAGTGATATTTTGTTTATTTTATGATATTAAAACGAGTTAAATGAATTTTAAATCTAATAATATTTAATTTAAATGTAAATATTAAGTGATATTTTCTTTACTTTATGGTATTAAAACAGGTTAAATGGATTTTAAATTTCAATATATTTTTAATTTATGTAACGAATCTCTTTAAGAGGACCTTAAGCATTTGCTTAACGTCCTAACACAATTCTCATCATTGTTTCCATTATCATCAGGATGTCTTCTTCTTTCTCATTTTTTCATTGTGTTTTTTTATTGTTAGTATTATTGTCATTATGATCATCATTTCACAAATGATTTTTACTCTTAACATTTCTTTTTGTTCCATGCAATATTATTGCAATAACATCCGAATTCTAAGTAAAAATAAGATGTTTTTATTCTATGTTTAAAATTAAATATATATTTATAAAATTAAAGTACTCATATTCCAATCACTATTCTTATTATTGTTTGGATCATCATCATGTGTTCTTGTTCTTCTTTGATGTGTTCTTGTTCTTAATTCTTTCCAAACACATAAAGAAACTTCAAAAAATGTAAGTAGTCTCTTACCTTTTTATGTTCCATTCACTACTATTCTTGTAATTGTTTGGATCATCATCATGTGTTCTGGTTCTTCTTTGATGTGTTCTTGTTCCGCTCTTGTTCTGCTTTGATGTAGTTATCATTATCATCATTGTTATCATCTTTTATAACCTTTCCTTTTGTTTCGTACACTAACGTTACATTAACTTATAACCTTTCCTTTTGTTTCGTACACTAACGTTACATTAACATTAGAATTAGCCCAATATTTAACGGCAAATAGATTGAATAGCTTTAATGCGTCTGTAAAATTAGGTTTGGATCTGATGTCTGCCATGGTAGCGTCAGGAGGGACATCTGATACCCTCCTTTCGTAGACCCCCTCCTTCACTGGAAAATAAAAGGAGATGGAGGCCTCCGTCACAAAACTTACCAATCACAATGTCTTAAAAAAAAGTTCATCCAACTACTCAGGAGAGGGAGGGACAGAAAAGGAGTTGAACATCAACCAAGCAACACCTCTGCCGGCACAGCGGGAAGACCTGGGCTCAGTAATCGGCTGCAAAAACGTGGAAACCAAAAACACAGAAATACCAACACAGAAATCGAATACCCTGAAATAGCTGCCCACAGGCTGTATATCCAAGAGCATGCCGTCATTTTTTATGTTGAATGTTTTACGTATTTCTTCTGGCATTTTCCCTTTTATCATGTCGGCAACAGTCTGAAATGTAAGATCGAGCAGATTTTTTATGTTTAGGTAATCAGCAGCCTGCGAAAACACAGAAGGCTTAATAAGCCAAAATTTCGGTAAAATATACAAATGTTTCTATAGCCTGGATAGGCATATACATGCATGTGCACAACATTACTAAACAAAGCGACGAAGCTATTGCAGGACAATTACATGTAATGAGACTACAGGGAAACAGAGATAATTGAAAGATCTCAGAATACATAGAAGCAATCCTCCACATCAGATTTCTGGCAATTAAAAAAGAACATAATCTTAAAAAAAAACAATTAGCCGATGGAACATTGGTTGATTGGAGAAGCCATCGGTAACTGTCCTCAGAGGTTCCAAACCATTTGGTTGGGGCAATAAGGAAAACGTTAGTTTGGTTCAAAGAATATCAAACCATCAAATTCCTAATTGAAAAAGCGTTTCTGACAAAATCCCAGGATAAGGTCGAACAAAGTGGCCTGATTGACTTTAATGAATTCTTGATCCCAAGTCTTGATTTCGTCCTCTGAAATGGCTGATTTCTCATGTTCGGGCTTGTGAGCCTCGACATGGTACTTGCAGTATTCGATGACCTTCGAAAGTATCTTACTGGAAACGTTTGGCAGCGGAATAGCGTTGGCGGTGCCAGTGTCCTCGATAATGTACTTGATGGTCTGAGATTCGAATGCCACAGCCTCAGTGACATCAAACAATTCGTCATCTGAGCTCTTCAAAGTCACCTTTCTTTGCGAGGCCATGTCTCCCCACCTAATGAATGATCTGAAGAAAAAGAAAGGACTGAGTTTCTGTGTTTATAAGTGAAGAGAACTCGAGAACATATGAACGAGCTTTTGCTCGAACAACATGAGATGAGCGATATGAGGAAAGGGCAATGAGTCCATATATTTATAGCCTGATTGATTACCCAAATAACCATGGCAGGGTCTTTTCGCTGCTTTTTTTAATTATTTTTTCTTAACTCTAGTTAACATAACCTAAACCTAGAGCTTTCTTATGTGGATAAAATTGTTAAAATCAAATATTTTAATGTTTTATATAAATATAATAATCAATGTGGGTTATCAATAAAATATTTTAATACAAATTAATATTGACATATACTTAAAATACATTATTAATAATAATAAAATATTCTAATTTGAATGTACATGTTATGTAAATTATTTGTCAATTGTGAACTTCTAGATAGCAGGAAGGAACAATGGCTATGGCGAAGGCGACTCTGAAGAAGCCCGTGCTCGTGAAGGTGAACGAGCTACAGCCCGGGACCACGGGGCATACGTAGGTCGTGAAGGTAGTGAGTTTGAATCTGGTGACACAGAGAGCACGACCTAATGGCTCCCACGTTCGCCAAATCCGCATTGCAGAGTGTGTCGAGGATAACGATACTGGGGTGAACACTTTTACAGCCATAAATGAACAAGAAGGGTCTGCAATCGCATCGGCTTCAGATCTAGTGGAGGAAAGCATTGATAAAAAATCAGATCTGTCAGATCTATTGAACACAGTGTTGCATGAGGCGCAGAAGACCTCTGTTAAAGGCACCGAGATCACGCTCTATGAAATCGCAGTCTGTAGTAAACACGGAGCCCTCAGGACGGAAAACAACGGATCTTGCCACAGGTATGAAGGAATAATCTTGTTTTTTGCATATTTGTATTATATTGCTGCCTTTCTTGACACCCATAGGCTCAAACATCCTTCATTGAGCCTCGATCGGAGGATATACGCTCAGATCTGTGGCAACGAGCATAGATCGAGCATTGGGTTTGTACATCTAGACCTGCAAATGGAAGAACGACCCTATATAAGGCCAGATCCAGAAGATCGCTTACAGCCAGAGCACACGGAAATAATCCCTAAGAAAAATTGACAGCAAAAGGGATATATGCGCGCTACCGGGCTGGGAGGAACAGGTTCACAGCCAAAACTCAGACAACAGGTAAAATCACTTTGTTTTCAGATTTTTATAAAACCTCCTGTGGGGAAAACCATCCTAGTGTGGGTACATGCAGAAAGCACCATAATGCAGTTGAAACAACAAATATGGGCACTGATGGGATACCCTGTTCAGATCCAATATTTGGTTAGTGGTAGGTGGTCCCTACAGGATGAAAGAACTCTGAGAAGCTATGATATTACCCCAAAGACATCCATTGCTTTAAACTTTAGGCTGAGAGGAGGTGCTCTGCCCCAGGGTCGCAGCTCCTTAGGAGGAGACAAGGGGAAAAAGATAGCAACTCAACATTAGTCCAAAGGAGTTTCCTCCTACAAAAACATCTTACAGGGTAACAGAGATCCAGGGACTCCTCCAGAACAAGGTGGATATACACCTATGCCACACATAGTAGATCAGTTAGGGCAAACCCTAGCCCTAAACCTTGATTTTACAGGACTTGAAGATTATGTCAAGTCATATGAAGCACAGGCCCTAATTTGCCGTTTTGACAGTTTTTGGTCAAAGCCAATGGATCTATTTCACTGGATATTCACCAACTGGACCATGGAATGTGATATACATCTATGCTCCAAGGGGTTTTTCATGGTAAAATTTGCATCCACGGAAGTCATAAATATAATCATTAGTTTAGGGCCTTGGTTTTGGGGAACTTCGAGTCTCTTTATGACCCCATGGTTTCCAGATTTTGATCCAAACCAAATGACTGCCTCCAAAATTCTGGTCTGGGTCCGCCTATATAACCTTCCTCTTCACTTTTGGAGCAAACGAGTTTTGGAAGGAATTGGGAACAACATAGGGAAATACATCAAAACAGATCTAGAAAGGACTGCTGAGAGGATCTACACTTTTGCACGCATTTGTGTCGAAGTAGACCTAAGTAAAGGATTGCCAAAAAGCATAAGGCTGGTATATAAACAACAGAACTGGCTGCAAGGACTAGACTATGAAAACACTGCTTTCAGATGCAGGAACTGTAGGCTGACAGGACACTTGCAAAGCACATGCCCAGAAGTAAAAAAAACAAATAATAAAAAGAAGCAGAAAGGGAAGCAGAGGAAAGGGTGACAGTTCCCCCCTCCTGATTCAGAGGACGATGAATCAGAAGCAGAGGAGGAAGCTAACCCCACAGAGAATACTGAGCATAACCAAGGAAAGAAGACTCAAAAGGAAAACATATCAGCCAACAAGGTTTCACAACTCCATTCAAATAAGGTAGATAAGACAAGCGAGGATCTGAATATGGGAGGGTTCAAACGGAAACACCCCTCAGAAGCTTCAGAATTGGATAAGGATACAGCTCCATAGGGAGCAGAAACACAACTAGTCCTAGCTTCGATTGAGCCCACACAAGGGGAGTGAAGCAAGGTTGAAAAGAAGAAGGGGAGAAAAACATGTGTGAGTTTTCTACTCACCCCTGGGATTCAATTTTTCTAACCTCTCCTCCTTTCCTTATTCTTTTCTCTCATTCTTACTTAATGCATGGTAGCATGGCTACATTGCATTGTGTGCGAAAGCACACGAGCCCAATGGGAAACTTCTAGAAATGCTTTAATGCATATGCAATGTGTAACTTTTCATTTTTTAAATAAAAGGTTACCGCTTTTTTCCTATGGAAAAAAAATTATTTGTCAAGTATGTATATATTTATGTCGTAAGGCGTTCCCCTTTGAAATCAACAACCCTCTTTCCTACCTATCATAATTATGTGTCATAAAATTATATGTTAGATGAATGAGAAAGGATCAAACATTCGATGAGGATAAAATGAAGAAAGGGAGGAATGGAAGAATGACGAAGAAGTGTGGGCACTTATTCGAAAGTTACAACAAGATTGCAGTACGTCGGATACATTCAGCTGACAAAATGATTCGTTATGGTACAATGATCACTTATACCTCTGTAAGAATTTCGAGCTAAAACAAAAGATTCTTATGGAATTGCACACTTCTCCCTTAGGAGGGCACTTGGTATTTTTAAAAACTTACCACAGGGTTAAGAAGGAATTTTTCTGGGAGGGCCTTAAGTCAGATATTTAAAAGTTTGTGGCAGAATGTTTGGTTTGCCAGCAAAATAAAGTTGAAACAATTAAGACACTGGGTCTATTACAACCTTTATCCATTCCAAGCCAACGTTGGGAGGAGTTTCAATGGATTTTATCACAGGTTTACCCAAGTCTGAGGGAAAGAGTGTCATCATGGTGGTAGTTGACAGACTTACCAAGTATGCACACTTTTGTGCAATATCACATCCATTTAAAGGCAGTACAGTTTTCTACTGCATTTATGGAAACAATTCAAAAGCTACATGGAAACACAAAGATTATTGTAAGTGACAGAGATCACATTTTCACAGGAAATTTTTGGAAATAATTATTTTCTTGTCTTGGTACTCAGCTAGCTCGTAACTCATCTTATCATCCTCAATCTGATGGGCAAACGAAGATAGTAAACAAATGTTTGGAAGGATATCTTCGTTGCTTTGTATCTAATAAACAGACACAATGGGTCAAATGGTTGCCTCTGGCTGAATGGTGGTATAACACTTCCTTCCATACAACAACAAAAATGACCCCATTTATGGCACTTTATGGGTATCAACCACCATCCATCACATCATATTTAAGAGAAAATTCTAAGGTTCAAGCAGTGGAACATCACATCGAACATCAACAACAAGTCCTCCAACTCTTAAAGGATAACCTCGTGTTGACACAGATTAGAATGAAACAACAGGCAGATCAACATCGCAGCGAAAGAAGTTTTGATGTAGGTGATTGGGTATTCCTACGGCTACAACCATATAAGAAAATGTCCCTCGAGCAATCTAAGAAGGATAATAAATTATCACCAAAGTATTATGGTCCGTACAAGGTGTTGCAAAAGATTGGTACTATGGCATACAAATTGGAGCTTCCTGTAGCTTCTCGATTGCACCCAGTTTTCCATGTTTCATGTTTAAAGAAGGTTATAGGCGACAAGCTCCCAGTTCAAACAATATTGCCAGAACTTGATGATGAAGGAAAAATTATATTGGAACCGGAAGCAGTCACAGAAACAAGAACTCGATAGCTACGAAATCGATCAATTTCAGAGTATCTTATCAAGTGGAAGAACTTATCTGCTGAAGATTCCACATGGGAGGATAAGAATTTTATACAGAAGCATCCAGAACTACTCAAGCATTGAGGACAACACTTTTTTGAAGGAGAGGGGCAGGTTGCGTCCCTATAATACTAGTGATTACCCCATTACTAGTGTAGTTGTACCCCTTATTAATATTGTTGTGCCCCTATTGTCCCCATATTGTTATTATTGTGCCCCATAGAATCCCTCTATTGTTTATTTTGTGGCTTTATATTATTATTGTTAGGTCGGTTGGGTTATATTGTGACTCCTTACACTCTTATATATAGAAAGGAGGTTTTATCATTTGAATCATCCAAGAATTGTTAATTTATGTAATGTAAAGGAGGTTGCCCCTTCGAAGAGGCTGAATTATAAGGATTTGATCTATCTTTTCTGTCTTTTCTTGAGCTGGTTTCATAACAGAAGGTTTGAAGGAATGTTTCACAAAGTTGCTACAAGAAATGCTTCCTAATGGTGAAAAGACAGTAGAGCAAACTCATGATGAGAAGAAAAATAATTTGAATCATGATTTCATACCCAAACATTGTATTAAATACCCACCATATTCCAAAAAGCAATATGACAAAGTTTGATGACAATGATCCTGTAACATTGATACTACATATAGAGCAATATTTTGACCTCCATAATGTGCAAAAAACACAAAAGGTACACATTGAAACTTTATACATAAAATCCAATCAGTTTGTACGATATCAATGGATTTTCTCTCGTAAACAAATTGTCACTTGGTCAATATTTATGAAGGAAATGATAACACATTATGAGGATACAAAGTGAAACACCTTTAGCCAATTGATAAATCTCAAACAAAAGGGGTCAATGATGGAGCACATTGAGGACTTTCAAAAATTATATATAAGTGTAAATGATGCCATCAACAATTCCATTAGCTACAATATAAAGTCAATGCAACCATGGATCACATTGTATGAAAAGAAAAAAAATGAGATGTTGATAATAAATCATTTATACGATTTAATGGTAGAACATGCTTTATCTTGATATTTAAAACAAAATATGTCAAATGTTTGTCTCTATAGTTGACTGGATATCTAGATCATAGAGAAATATGACATATCTGGTTTTTGTTCACATGGATAAGTGGATCTATTAAATGTAAGGGTATGATGCAACAACTTTGTAATATGTGAAACTCTTCTAAATCCATCACATAAATAGTTTTAGTATCCATGTTTCAAACTCTCAAGCTTTGTTCATCTTTAGAAAAAAGAACAAAAAAATATGATTGGGCTAAAGGAATGAATAAAAAGAGTAACAATAAATCTAAAATATTGAAAAAATAATGAAATTATTTTTATTTATTTAAGCACTTTCATTTTTGAGACAAAATTTGATCACTTGATCACACCTCCCAACTAGGAACTTTTGGACTCCAAAAGTTTACTTCCCTAGTTAATATTAAGAGGCTAGAACTCAAAACACCAATAAACTCAATCTAAAATGGAAAGTTTTCAATTAGTGCCCTTCAAGCCCCAATCAAGGCACTTCACCTATATTTCTCATCAAGACCTGTTGTCTTGGAAAAAAAATAGTGAAGATTCTTATTGTTGTTGCAGTAACAAAAAATTGATTAGTGGAATATCAACATTCTCTTTGCTCTGATCTTTACATGGCTCAAAAACAATTCATATTGAATTTAAACTTTTGAAGAAAAACTTAACTCCATCTTGGACTTAAAAAGAAAAATGAACTTTCTTTAATATCTTCAAGCTGAGCTTGTACATAAAAAGTACAGTGCTGTAAAATGTTCCATTATATCATTGACCTTGCCTACAAAACATAGCCATCTTATACAATCTTGAAAACAAAGATTCTATACACAAAAGTTTGAAATCGAATACTTGTATGAGTGAACATATGACAAACATGTAGACATCTTTGAACGACAATATTTTACATTCATAAAAGTCTTATAACATGTGTACTATAACGAGAAAGTACATACATCAATGAAAAACTTCTACTTGTTGAACATAGTGACAATGATTGTTCATTTTACAAAATTACCTAAATAGGTAATGACAACAACTAATTACAAAATTTACAAAACAAATTTATAATAAATTATACCCAAACTTTGCCTCTCTTAGGCTTACGGTCTCTCTTCTTTCATCATCATTGTCTTGAAGTCTGCTTAGTATTGTTATGAGTCTTATTTACCACCTCTTATTTCCATTGCATTATGTAGCACAATATCTTTACCTTTTGTTTGAAAGAATCTTTGGATGCAACCTCAAACATCATTCAGTGTTATGTCCATGCATCCTGCAATGAGTACATAAGAACTTCCTCTTGTTTTCTCACATAGAAGTTCTCTCATTTGAAGGAGAGTCATTATGCTTCATTCTTTTAACCATAATCATATGTTTCTCACATATATCCACACAATCGTCAAATGCATCACAAAGTGTACAAGGGTACTTATTCCACAATTATTCAATATTTCAATGCATTAGAAAACACCCTTGAGAGTTATACATGTCTCTATGGTTGCAGCCTCGACAAAGTGGAGTGGATGATTCCATGCAAGGTCCCTCTAAGTATTAATCCCACTTAGGAGATGAATTAACATTTTCAAAAGGTCGTGACATCTCATCCTCAAATGGTTGATGTTGCTCAAGCCCTTTGGGGCATTCTCCAAACTACCTTCAACCATAAACCCAATCCCTGATACTTCGGTCTTCCCTGATCCATAAATGGATTGCTAATATCCTGGCCATTTATGTCAAGGCATACACCTTCATAATCCATCATGGGAAGAAAATTCATACCTAATCCTTTGGTATGTTGATCAAACATTGGAAAATAAGTGTTATGCACATAAATGAAAGGAATGGTACCTGAGATGTTGATTACCTCCTTAAAGTTGTCATTCATATTTTCACCTTTTTATCATGAAGCACTTGCTTCCATGAAAAGCATATGTTCCTCTTCTCCTCTTCATATATTTATAAATTCCTTCTCAACTCTATGTTGTCCATACGAAGAGCCAAATTTTGCTCCTCTAGCTCTTGGAGACTCTTGGCTTCCCATTTTTTCAACTTGGTCAACCTGGTCAAGTTAACATAATCAACATAACAACACATAATCCATGTTATCATAATAAAGAGCATAGCAAAATGTTTGTTGATGGAGTTCACCCCTCCTGGGCTACATCTCTATGCTTGTCAACATGAGTACACCACTCATATATTTAGTATCAAATGAAGTAGATAAATGTTTTCTACAAGTAAACAGGTGGCTATTACCCCTAAAAGGTAATGTTATCCTAAAAAGAACTCTCACAAACAACAACAAGGCAACACATCTACAAATATGACATACTTCAAATGAAATGAGTTAAAAAGAGCATGTGAACACTTTAATTCCACATTGAAACACATAAATAAACTTGAGCTTGAGAGAAGTTAAACGTGAGCTGAACCCTGTAAGTTACAATTGTTGTAGTAGACTTATGAAGGTGAGGATACCCCTAGAATGTCTTCTCTAAGCACTAATACCTTATAGAAATGCTTCCAAACCTTGAATGATCAATAGACCTTTATTATAAAGCATTCAAAAAGGCTACTTAGATGTGCTTAAATTAGACATTAGAGGTCACCAATGGATTCAAAACACCCAAAAAATACTAAGTGGACTATTTCTAAGCTCAATTTGGTCTAAAACTCCAAAATCTATGAGCTCTTCAGCTCTCTCATGAAGAAGGCTATTAATCATCATAGAAATTGGACCTTATGTGTAACTATTCTACAATTTCACCCTGAAATTTGTTAAATGAGCGATAATTTCACTTTCCACCGATGCATTCTGTTGGATGATTAAATTTTCCAACCACCCCATAAGTCCGAAAATTGTGATCATATTGGCACATGGGGCCAAGGATTGTGACTTAACGCCCACCCCCACCTCTTAATCTCCTCAATGTCATACATGTGGTCATATTAGTGCCATCAAACTAAGGGTCAGACTAACAGTCGAGTTTGCCCGTTGAGCTTCGTATCCCCTGGCGCGCAATGATGTAATGGTCCATAGAAGTCGAGGCTGGACCTTTGCCTCAATCTCCTGTAGTTGGCACCTAATTCTGAAATTGGAAGTCTTATGGGTGTTGATCAAATGAAGGATTAGGGCCTTTCCCTAGCCCCACCATCGATAGATCCTTTTTCTCAATCTCATGGTTTCATGTGGTGGACATGATTAGGGTCTAAGGGTCATTACTAGAACCCTCTTTAGCGATCTCCTTCCAAAACTCAATTGAGGGTTGTGTGGCAATCACTTGACCGAGGGTTGGGGCTAGCATCCTGACCCCTCTTTCCAAATTATGGAGACATAACATTTCAAGTATTGCTTCTACCCATAATATAACAAGCATCACAGTGAGCAGAGTTGGTAGAGCACTAGAATGATAGCTAGGAGGTGAGGGGTACGAATATGGTTGGGCCTCCAACTGACCCACACCAAATTTTTAATTGACCTTGGGATGCCAAATGGCAACCCATGACAAGGCCACGTGGCACCCATTCATTGCTCCACTTCAATCAAGCATGAACCAATAAGATACGTCCAAAAACCAGCAAACAAAACTTGCCAAGTTCTAACTTGTCATTGGGTGGTACCCTATAGTGTCACCTTGCTAACTCAACAATTCAAATTCTCAGTTCATTGCCCTTCTCAATTTTAGTTGTTTCGCTAAATTATCATCACAAGATAACTTGAGCATACGTGAGAAATTGGGGTTAAATGAACATTGTTGGATTCATAATGACAAGCACTTCCATTTGGCGATGGTTTCAAAACTTTCTAATAACTTTCATTTTTGAGTTGAAAATTGATTACCCGATCATATACAATTGTTGTAAATTTCCTTGTAGGTTATTACAAGAGTTGCTATTGTTACAAGTGCCATCATATGCTCTACTTCAATTACTACAATTCCTATCAGCTAGTTTCCACAACACCTACCAATGAGTTGCTACAACACTTATCAAAGAATTGTTATAATATCTATTAGGTAGGTGTATGCATGTTTCTTTTTATTTTATATAAACTAAGTTCATTCGATGATGTGGATTTTTATTTGGAAAGACACCTATAATTCCATCCTAATTTCTCATCCATTTCCATTTCCATTCTCGAAGGTGGACACTCTCTTCAGTTTGTGAGGTATCATTACCTTTTCATTCTATAACATTCCCTCACCATTCTTATCAATCTCCACTCCAATATTCATATATGAGAATGGTTAAAAATTTTCAAGAGTAAAAAAAAATGTTGTGACCACACAAAAAATAAAATAAATAAGCCCTATTCTTGCTACACAAAACTAATAATAGAAATCGAAACATCATCATGTCACAAGAATTTAGCTATTAGGATGTTGTTGTTACTACTCTTATAACAATATTGTTGTTACTGTACTTTTTATGTGCAAGGAAGGGTTTTCCTATATCTCAAACTTTGTGCATCAGATGGTCATGATTTGTTTTGAGGGAAAATAATAAAATAGGATAATTATGCTTGCAAAACTTTATAGAAAATTACTTTGTAGATAATGGATAAAAGGAGTTTTCCACTACTCCTACAACACTATCAATGCAACTCCTTATACATGGTTGTTATAATCTTATTAAATTTGTTCCAGGATGTTAATTTTGAAGTTTCAAAGATGCTATATAACAATTCCCAAAAGCATTTGAGGGAAATGAAATTTTTTCACAATCAAGGTAGGTTTTCAATGGGCAAAAGAAGTGTCCCCCCAGTACGGCTAATAAGAGTTATTACATTGCATTAGGACATGCAAAATTTTTAGTAGGAAGAGATGACAGGCCTCGTAATGGACATATTTCTATACACTCTTTTACCTATTATCAATTCCTTTTCACTTTCCTATGATTGTATATTGGTCCATTCTAATGTTTGTATGTGAAATTTATACATAATGTGTTTTCCGTTGCATTTCGTTGGCATTTTATATGATTTTATGATTACACATTAAAAAGGTATCATATTTTTGCTTATCTTTGACTTAACTACAAAAACAACATGCCAAATGTTTTTTTATGTAAGTTATGATGCTTTCATAGGGGACGTTTTGGTTACAGTTGTTGCAACTCCGAACTCTATTACTACAACTATAATTCATGTCGTTGGGGAAACTCTGAACTCTATTCCTACATCTATAATTCATGTTCTTGATGTAACTCCGAACTCTATTGCTACAAATATAATTCATGTCATTGCCGCAACTCGCATTATTGAAACTCAAATTCATGACGTTGTTGCAACTCCAATTCACAATGTTGCTACAACTCCCACTGTTACAACTCTAATTCACGATGTTGTTGCAATTCCCATTGTTGCAAATACAATTCATGTTGTCACTGTTGTGGCAACTCCAATTCACGTATTTGTGATCACTTCCATTGTTGCAACTCTTATTCATTTCATTGCTATAACTTCAGTTCACGCCATTGTTGTAACTTAGGAATTACATTGCAAATCACTACCGCAACTGCAAAAACCATCAGTTGACAACAGAACCATGAGCCAGTGGAACCTTGCGATGGTTGGAAACTCGAATTAATGTTGTAACACAACTGTGATTGCATTACTTTTATATGGATCAATATTACTCATGGTTAACTATGTTATCAAAATTATTTTGGAAATATGTATGATTCGTTTATTGTTTACTAATTATTAACCAATCACGTGAGAGGCTTCTCAAGACATATTTATTATTTTCTAATTATTAGCAAACCAAATGTGAAACTTGTGTATCTCATTTACTGGTTACTATTTATTTTTAAAAAAATGTTATCTATAAGGTGAGTTACTCTTTCATTCCATGAGGAGGACTCTTGGAGAAATTTCCATATCATAATCAAACAATAGCCACCTGGTGGCATGCCATTTCTTATTTCCATACATGAATTGTGTGCATCTAGTTTATATGGTTGAAATGATATGTGTGAACATATCATTATTTAAAATAAAAAGGTTGCGTTGAAAATTTATATGTTTAAAATTTGGATTATATTTTTTATTCTAAGTGTCCAAATCGTTAAATAATTGATTTTAGATAACAACAAAAGTATATCAAATCTTATGCAAAAAAGTAGAATGAAATGTATATAAAGAAAATTCTTCTAGAGATATTTTTTAAAATATTTATTTGGGTAATATTACAAATAATTTGAGGGTAGAGTACCATAAACCAATGCCGTTACTAGTGAAATCAAATTAAAATAAAAAATACGAGATAGATAGTAGCTCGTACCTACATTTAGCTTAAATATAGTTTCATTAAACTAAAAAATAATAAAGACACTTATTTCATCACAAAAATAAAACAACAAGTAATAAAATGTTTTTTTGTGGAATGGCAACACCGAAAATTAAGAAATATTATTAACTAATATTGTTTCTATTAAGATATATACACTTTCATATTATATATATATATATATATATATATATATATATATTGAATTTATTAAAATATGTTTTTAATATAATAATAAGAATTATAATTCACAAAAATAGCAAAATGAAAACAAAAAATCAAGAAACTAAATAAAAAGGAAATAAAACTAAAAACAAAAAATTAGTAAAAAGTAGAAATGGAAGTTAATAAGACCTCACCCAATCACCTTACAGCTAAACAAATTTAAATATTAACAAAAATTGAATTCCTAGGGTTAAGCTATGGGTAAGCAACATATTTGTTTTGTCAAAGACAAAGTAGTAAAAGCAAAGACCAAAAATATATCATGATTATCCATAGTTTAACCTTAAGAATTCAATTGTCTTATTTTTTATTATTATTTAAATTTATTCCTTTTTAAGGTGATTGGGTAAGCTCTTATTATGGGTTATTTAATAACTTCCATTTCTATTAGTTACTATTATTTCTTTTAGTTTTTTTTCATTTCTATTTAACTATTTAGTTTTTTCTTTTTTTCTATTTCCATTTTCATGAATTATAATTTTTCATCATGTTTTGAATTAAAGATTACTTGTTATTATATTAAAAATATATTTGGAAGGGTTAGGTTAGCCGCAGATCGCACCTGCAGGATCACAGGCTGGAGCAGATTTCGGGAGATTGGGTATCGAGCTGTCGACAGATCGACGCCATCGACGGAAGGCTGTAGTCCGGTATGGAGAGTCAACGGGAAACGGACCTCATGGATTATTCCGAGAATCCGTTGGAAGGACAAGTCATTTTCCTTAACCCTAATGTAGCATCTCCGGGTTTTGCTCCACCGCCTTCTGAAGCTTCACGCACACAGGATTGCTCGCTGGTGGTTTTCTTGTCGGATCCCTCTTCATCATCCATAGGCCTGGAGGCACCGCCTCTCTCACCCGGTATAGAATTTCTCCTTGCCTCGCGATCGCCTGATTCATTAGCAGTCGACCAGATCCCATCCCCGCCGCCTGATCCTCACCCTACTCAAGAGGTCTCGAGGGTGAATGTGCCTAATTCGCTCCCAGAAAATGGGGCAAAACCCTCAGGAGCTTTCGGTACTCCAGTTATCATCATAAAATCCTCAAGGCACTCATCATCTGGGGACACAAACCCGCTTGCTGAACATCCGTCGGCTCCTCGCACCAAGAAGCAGAAATCGAAGTGTGTTAGGGCAACATCGAAAGACATCATTGTCACCTTCGGCAACTCTTCGGATTTTGAGGAAACCATGGCTATAGCGCGCACATTGTAGGTAGGGCATGTGCGGGGGCATACATGCTCGGTGGACAGACTGATGCGCTGGGTGAAAGAAATCTAGGGAGTCCTCACATAGGTGCCGGAGGTACAGGTTCTCCCACGAGGGTGGTTCTCCCTCCATTTTGCAAATGAAGAGCACACGAACGCGGTACTCGAAAGATATTGGCATATAGAGACAACACCTATGCTTCTAAAGAGATGGAGCCGGTTATTTGATCCTGAGCGCGAACAAATAGCACCAGGGCCATTATGGGTACGATTACTGGGGCTTCCTTGGCAATACTGGAGCGAAGAATCTTTCATCAGGATCAGAAATGCATTAGGGACATATTTGGATCATGATCGATCCTACATAGACACCCGAAAGAAAACAGTGGCCTGAATTCTGGGGCATCTGGATATCAGAGAAGGATTGGAGGAAAGAATTACTCTGCAATGGGGAAAGCACATGCGCATATAGATCCTGGATTACGAAGGAGTCCCCTTCCGATGCAACCGGTGCAATCAAGTGGGTCATCTATACAAAGATTGCCCATTGATCAAGCGCCCGGACAGTTCACCGAAAATCTCCCCCATTTCATACAGAGGGACCTCTCCATTCATTTCACAACCGTCGCATGGATTCACAGTATCCAAAGGAGCTCAAGAGTGTCCAGAGATGAACAAAAAGGATGCGCCATCGCCTCCGATGACTCGGGCTCGGGCAGCTGCAGCAGCCGCTCAAGCCACGGGCACAAATCCTATCTCTCCCTCTATCCCAATTGCAAAATCATCTGAATATGTTACTTCATTATCATGTTCTATGGCACATTGCATCATTCCCCCGCCCCCTTTGATTCCTTCCACTGCACCATCCTCCATGCCTCTCTTTTCGTCGCCCCCTGCTGTGTCTACTGTAAGCAAAATCCCCCCACACCCATATTCCCTCCGCCCCCGGACCTCACTTCTAGAACCCTCTGAACCTCAGATAGGGCTAGGCATTTTTCCCATGGCTACGGGCTCCTCCTCCACCAGGGGAAGGAAATCTGATCTAAACAAGGCTATCGGACGAGCGAGAGCTGAAGTCGCATCAGGTCGACAATCCACCATCGATGGGTTCCTTAGAGCAACAAACCCCCCGAAGAGGGGTCCCCCATGAAGTGCCTCTCATTAAATTGCAGGGGTTTGGCTAGTCCCCCTAAAAAACTAGCCCTCAAACGACTTTTTGAGGTCGAATCCCCAGATGTCATTCTCCTTCAAGAAACCCCAGGTCCTGCTAAGTCCATCTCCCACTCCCTGAGTATGATTTCGCCCAGATGCAAATATATTGCTATGGATGCCAACAATAGATCGGGTGGACTCACGATTGGATACAATCCAAAAACCATCAGACTGGACTCTTCCTGGGGGGGCCTTGGATATTTTGGGGCTGACATCTTCTCATTGGACCTGGGTCTCTCCCTTCGCATCATCAATATATACGGTCCAAGCCAACAGAGGGAAAGATTTTCGAGAAAGCTTCCCAGCAGGAGTCTGATGTCACTGGATCACATCATTTTGGGGGGTGATTTGAATTTGTCTTTAGAGTTTCGTGAGTCATGGGGATCCCTGGCGCAAGTAGATTCCATCTCAGAATTTATGAGAAGCATTTTGGAGCATAACGATCTCATTGACATCCCCATGCAGAACCCCCTCCCAACTTGGAGAAACAGGAGGGTTGGGACAACGGCACTGGCTCGCAGACTTGATCGATTTATGATGAAAGGCCCGCTGATCCACCAGCTACACCACTACAAACAGTGGGTCGGATCCGGGGGCATTTCTGATCACTCTCCGATCTTAATGGAGATCATGGGTCACCTCCCAAAGCCAAAAGCCCCTTTTAAGTTTAATCATCTATGGCTTCTGGACCCAAGCTTCTCCAAATTGGTCTCGGACTACTGGCATACTCATCCCATTGACAGAGAATCATCGATGGCAAATGGTTTGGTCAAAAATCTGACTGAGCTCAAACACATTGTGATTGAGTGGGCCAAGGCAAAAAAGGCAAGGGAGGATCAGCAACTCATTTCGGTAGAAGAATAACTTAAATCCCTCCTGGATGAGCGAAGCCTGGGGTTTATCTCTGGGGAAAACAAGTCTCAACTTATTGATTTGGAGAAGCAAAAGCAAAATATTCTCAAGCTCAGGGAGGAATCGCTTAGGTTGAGGAGCAGGGCTTTGTGGCTAAAAGCAGGGGATGAGAACTCAAGATTCTTCCATAATTTCGCTAAAGGAAGAAAAGTGGCAAACACCATTTGGAACCTTCCACTCCCAGAAGGAGGAGTGGCGGATACCTTTAATAAACTTTCTCAACTTGGTACTACTCATTTCAGAGGGATTTTCAAGAGTCCTCCTGGAACAAATCTAGCTGAAATCATCAATGTGGCCTCTCACTTTCCTAGGTTTGTAAACAATGAAGACATTGACGCCCTCACCGAATCTGTCACCATGGAAGAACTAGAAAGTACTATCAAGTGGTTACAGAAGGAAAAGAGCCCGGGACCTGACGGATGGACCATTGAGTTCTATATTCCATTCTTCGACATCTTAGGTGGAGATATCCTGAAGGTGGTCGAGGAGAGTAGAACCTCGGGTCAGCTCTATCATGCTATAAACTCCACCTTCTTTGCACTCATCCCCTATTTAGACTCCCCTTCATCCTTTGATGACTTCCGACCGATCTCCCTGTGTAATGTCCTTTATAAAATCATATCTAAAATCATCGCCAACCGGATCAGGCCCATTCTGTCCAAGCATATTTCTCCCCAACAATTTGCTTTCTTGGAAGACAGACAAATTCATGAAGCCATTGGATCTGCCCAGGAAGCCATTCAACCCATATGGACCAAGCGCCTTAAAAGAATTCTCCTTAAGATCGACATTTCTAAGGCATTTGATCGGGTTAGTTGGCTCTTTATGAATATGATACTCATTCATCTGGGCTTTCCACACTCCCTCATCAATTGGATCATGGCATGCATTACATCCCCCACCTACAACATCCTAATTAATGGAGCAGCCTCACATTTCTTCCACTCTGAGAGAGGGCTTCGACAAGGCTACCCTCTATCACCTCTCCTTTTTCTCCTCGTTATGGAAGCTTTAAGCCGCCTAATTATCTCTGCTAAAATGGAAGGTACTGTCAGGGGCCTTAAAATATCAGATGAATGCTTTCTTACTCATCTCTTGTTCATCGATGATGTCCTCATCCTTCTCGACGGTAGCATACAAGACACCTCTACTTTCAACAATATCCTAAAGCTATTTTCTCATGCCACAGGGATGGAGATCAACTGGGCGAAGTCTACTATCACATTGGTTGGCACCTCTGTCAATGAATCTTCCACAGCTAGCCAAGCTTTCCCCTTCCCCACTCACCCCTTGGACAGGGGGTTAAAATACCTTGGTTTCTGGCTAAAACCCACCTCCCAGAAGATTGTGGATTGGGTCTGGCCGGTCACTAAAGTGGAAAAGAGGATCACTTGTTGGTGCTACAGATATCTATCCAGAGCAGGTAGACTAACACTGATCAAATATGTTCTGGAAGCCACACCAGTCTTCTGGATGGCCCTCACCTAGATACCTCGAAACATCCTTTCAAAACTTCAGTATCTCTGCTCTAGATACCTTTGGGCAGGCAACAAAGATAAGCGCACATTTGCATGGATCGGATGGAACAAGAGTGCTCTGCCCAAGAAATGGGGTGGCTGGGGTCTGAAGGATCTCCCCTCTTTTGCTTGTGCTCTGGCAGCCAAAATGGGCTGGGCTCTTCTAACCTCTCATAGCTTATGGACGAACATAACCTACCACAAGTACATTTGGCCCCTCAACGTTCTGGACTGGGCTAGGCTTCCATCTTGGAATAAAACTAGCATATCTTCCATATGGATAGCTCTTTTACACTCTCTCCCGCTGATCAGGAACAACATAGTATGGCGAATAAGAAATGGAAGCAGAGCCCGTATTGGATTAGACCCTTGGAGCGGCAGTGGGGGGAGACACCTGCTTCCATAAGATCTGGTGGAATTCCTATCAGCTCATGGCATCAGGGTATTTTCACAGATAGCGGACCAAGAGCAATCTGACATCTTCCATCAGGCTTGGAAGACAACCATACAGCTCAACCTCCCGCAGAGATGGCACACTGCTTGGCGCGAATACTGTGCGGCCCTGATGGAGTCCCACATCCAAATAATTGAGGGATCGGATGAGATCGTTTGGCACGAGGCGGACAGTGGGATTTACACACCAAAGGAGGGTTACTTACAATTAATCAAGCAAAGGAAACCTGAAGTTTTAGACAGATGGTGGCAGAATTTTTGGAAGCTATCAGCCTCCCCTCGATCGAAACTCTTCACATGGTGCGTGCTCAGGAACAAAGTCCCCATGGGAGATCATCTCATGCGCAGATCCCAATTCAGACAGACGAGATGTGTTCTATGAAAAGCCGAATGTGAATCTACAGAGCACCTATTCCTGTGTTGTAATTCAGTACAACTCGTTTGGAAGAACATAAAACCGTTTATACATTACACAGGGGAATGGAGAGGCACTCATCTAAATAACGCTTGAATAGAATGGGACAATAGTCACAAAGGCACGAAGGCTACAAACTTGCCCATCATTATTAATCAGTCCATTTGGAAAGCACGAAACCAAATGATATTCGAAGAGAAGGCCATACACTGGCCTCTTATTGAAGCAGGCATTAACTATGCTTTCAACGAGCTGCCGGACCCGCCTCGCCCAAAAATCCGCAGGCCAAATCCTCCCCCCATCATTGAACAGGGTACTCCTTGGGGTTTTTTTGATGGAGCAGCCAATGTACAAAGCTGCGGGGGTGGTTTCATCCTGCACCTTACTAAAAATCACTCCTGCTACATTAAAGCGGGACTGGGTGCTGGAACAAACAATTTTGCTGAGCTCATTACTCTGCGACACCTGCTTCATTTTGCCTTAAGCCATCATTGCACTAGCATCAACATATTTGGGGACTCACAGATCATCATCAATTGGTTCAATAATATTTCTACATGTCACATGCACACACTCTACGTCATTCTTGATGAAGTTCTTCAGTTCAAAGACGCTTTTAACCATATCACTGTTACACATATCTACAGGGAACATAACCAGGATGCTGACAAACTTTCCAAGGAGGCCGCGTTGATGGAACAAGGACACTGGGAGATATCCGAGATTTTGGACCAACAGGAACAAAAGTTTTATCATCACCCATATATAGACCCGCAATATCCTACAGTGGGTCTACATGCGACTTAATTTATAAGAGAAGTATGACAGCAGCAGTATATAGGACAGTTTTTTGTATAAATCTTTTTGTAACAGATTGAAGGACACCAATTAGGCATCTAACTCTATTGACTACACAGCAAACTTACAGCAGTATAATCAAACAGCATATACATGCAATTTTTTGGAAAATGTACAGAGATATCAGTGAACAATGGCATATGCGAAATGCATCTACATATGTAATCTTTCATATTAATGAAATGTTACGGATTTTTCCAGAAGAAAAAAAAAATTTAAAAATATATTTTTAATAATTCAATTATTAAAAATTATATATATATATTAATTAAGAAAACACACACATATATATATTAAAGTGTATATATGCTAATACCAACATAGATCCATCTTAAGTATGAATCTAACATAAGCCAAGAGAGATCAAATTTCTTCATGTGCAAAGTTCTTTAGAGCAAAAAAATATAGTGTTATTTTTCTTTATTTAAATTGTATTTTTAAATGCTAAATAAAGTATATATAAGACTGAATAATCGTTTTAATCGTAAAACTTGATTTTTTCATGATATATACATAATTTTCTTAAAATGATATATACTAGCAGTTATTGGAAGTTGCAAAAACCTGGTAATCCATTAGTGTACGAAAGAGTAGCATCAAATTGTTACTCTTCCATGATGACACTGAAAGTGTCACCATATGTTCGCAAATGGTGTAATTAGAATTTTGAATCCTAGTTAAAGTGCGGGGTGTCAGGAATTAAAATCACGGGTATCCACAATGTTAGGTTCTCTCTGTTTGGTCATTTATTGTATTCTTAGTGGAACGTATGCATGTGTAAGGGATAAAGTGTTGTTGTGTTGTTCTCACAGTTTTATGGTTGTTGATTGAAAAGGAGTTCATACTTTTCATTTTTTTATGACTGACATATACTTCAACATATTTCCCCGATGGGATGTTTATGATTTGATGGCAAGTGGTTCTTAACTTTTAATTTTTTTACTTTATGTAAATCATGTATGCTCTAGCCTATTTGATTGCAGTGCTTAGGGGCATTATGATCAGGGGTGCAGTGATAGAGGGAAAATTATGGCACATGCTTGTACATTAAACAAGAGTTAGATGAGTTAAATTTCAACTCAGTGAATTGCCTTACAGTAGTTTCTCTCCTAGTTCAACGAATCTCGATACTCATTTTGAAATACCTATCTTCATTGTGAAATGTGTTCAATGTATTTTTCCAAAGGTTTATATACGAGAGCCTTCATAGCCAGTTCGGATCGGATTGTAACCTTAGGCATGTCTTTTCTTTTAATATGATTGGCCTGACATGTGTCCTTGTAATAACAAACTGGAAACCCCGCCATAAGCTACATAAAGAGAAATTAGATTTGTGAAATGTGATCAATGTATGATCGCTTAGGCATGTCTTTTCTTTTAATAGGATTGGCCTCACATATCTCCTTGTAATAACAAACTAGAAACCTGGATGTAAGCTACATAAAAAAAATCAGATAAGTATTCTAAATGTGCATTAATATATTGAAGAACACCCAACAGGTCTATAGAGTAATGTTATCCCCATAGCAAAAATTATCTTCATGTTCTCAACAGGATGTATAGTAAGTGTTTCTAGATGAGGTTTATTCATGGGTCTTCAACCTTGACTTGTAGCATGTGGCAAAACAAATGTGATCTTTTGAATGCTTCTTCATTTTCTTACTGGACTAAGAGTTATCACAGATGCTTCTATTGAATTTGATCTTCGAAGCCACATTTTTGGTATTGCAATTGTTCAGGTCTAGTCTTTTTTTGTCTTTGATTTCATGATGTGTTTGTTTTCTCTCTTTTCTCAATTCTATTTACTAAACTTATATGAAAAGAATTTTGTTGAGCTTTCTTTGAAGTTTATTTGAAAAATGCAAAGGAAATGACAATGTAGGTCTTCTCCATCTTTGCTGGAACAAGTTCTAGCATGAGATGGATAATATACATATATGGTCGATCACATACATGAGGTATATTAGTGAATCTAAGGTTCCATATAAAGTATATAGAAACATTTAATGAGAAATTGGTACTATGGCCTAATTGTAATATGACACAGGTACTTTTAGAAGATAAGATGTGCAGAAAGGGGCAAACCTTTAACTGTGAATGAACTCAAATTTTAAACTTATTGGGCCTAGAGGCTAATTTCTTGGGTAGGCTCAAGAGGCTCATTACATAAATTAAAAATATATTAAAATTTAAAATCCATTTAACATGTTTTAATATCATAAAATAAAGAAAATATCACTTAATATTTACATTTAAATTCAATGTTATAAATTTAAAATATACTAAAATTTAAAGTTCATTTAATACATCTTAATATCATAAAATAAACAAAATATCACTTATTATGTAAATAAACACACAATTTTTTTTTTGTTTTTTTTGTTTACAAAATTAGAATAGGAAGATAGTGATGTTTCATGTATCTAAATACTTTGAAATAGTTACAAATATGTTTCTCGATGTTAACTTTGCAAGCTTCATCATCATGAAATTACCTTGCTTTTCCCTCTCAGTAAGGAAAAGCATTTTTTAATTATTTGTCCAAATCATTAATAAAAAACAATCATATTAAATGATAACATATTTCTTCTTTGTGATGCTATGGTGGTTAAATGTTAACTCTAGAAATTACAAGTTTGTGATTCTCTGATTGTTAAATGTTAGTTGTATACAAGTTAGGAAAATATTTTTTAGTGATTTGTATGTTTTCCTTTCGTCACACCATACTGACAGAATGAAAAAAATGTGTAAATTATTAGATCTCTTATTACAAACACTATTAGATCTCTTATTACAAACTCTATTAGATAATTCACTGGTTAACACAACAAAAAATACAGAGGGATTATGCCCAGTAGTATAAACTTGTAAATTAATACAAACTTCATGCTGTAGCTATTTAGAATAGAGGGTTAGCTATGATACTCTATCACAAAATATCAATGTAGTCATAAATAGGTTTGCTTCATTTATTTTTGGCTCTAATTAATGAGGAAAATGGAAATCATTTTCAGGTGATAGGAAATAAAATCATATTGACGTTGATGATTGTTACTGAAGTCAATTTTCATTATGGGATCTTTAAAAATAATGGTTAGGAATTATTTGGATTTATTACTAAATTTCATAATTTTGATCAATTCAAATAAGAACAAGGATGATAATGTTCAAGGAGATAAGTAGTACAACAATAGAGATGTTAAAATAAATGGCAAACAAATACAAAAAGAATAAAAAATTCAAATAAGAAAATTACACAAATTTTAAATACAAAAATTTGTGACACATCAATCATGAAAACTCCTCCAAACAAAGTTTTGTAACAAAATTATAATTTTGAGAATCCCAAAACGATGTTAAATTGAGAAAAAACAAATTAAGCAGCTCATTTTTTTAGTTTCAAAACTTCAGAACTAGAGATCAAAAACCCAAAAGGAAATGGAGTTCATTTCTTTGACGAGATAAATTATTCCAAATATATTGTTTTGAAAGCAAGAACTCTATGATTCTGATGTTAGATGATTATTTCCAAAAATTCTTTTCAAATAAAGAGAAAGGACATAGATCTAGTTAGAATCTAAAGTCTCAAACTTCCCAAGTTCAGTCATGGGTAAAATGTAGTTATAAAACTTAGATTTACACTTGTATATAGCTAAATTGTTGGAGTTTATGTGACATTCTCAGTCAAGATGCAGATGAATCAAAATACAAGGTGTTTGCATTACACAATATATGTCAAAAGAAATTCTCAACATGTTCTTCCTATTGAAAAAGCATGCTTACCTTATCAGTTGACATGATCCAAACATTGTCATTGGGCAGTAGCAACATGAAACCTTGGGCAAAATCCTAAATGATAAATGTGTAGAAATTGACTTATCAATTGTTCAAGTATAATGTACTTAATGAAATAGAGGATTTGAAAGAAACCTAGTTTTGTTGCCTTGTCATACAAGCTTTCTTACACATTGGGCATGACAGTGGACTCAGCTTCTGAATTAACAGTCCCCATGACTTACTCATTGTTGGGATTATCTTTCAAACAAGAACTTAGCCACAACATGAACATTGTGGCGATAACGCCTCCCCCAACAACAAATATGACCTATTTCCCATTGATGGCTTGTTCCCAATGATTTCCACTATTATGATGGTTATCAAATAGCCTGTCCACACTAGAGTGATTAATCTCTTTTGGAATCAATATTGAGTACAAGTCCAACAATGTGCCTTGAGAGAACTCCATTGATATTTACTTATTATGTAAAAAGAGGAAAGAGTAAAATTCTAGCAAACCATTTATAATTAGAACAAAATTAGTTTGATAAACCTCGAGAGAAATACCAATAACAAAATTCCTTGAGATGCTCCTTGAGTCACCTTTGCCAAAAAATTCCAAAGAATGTAAGAATATCCTACATTAGCAAAGATACACAGATTATGATTAAAATAACCCAAGGTATATTATTTGATGTCCTACTTTTTCCCAAACATTCCTCTGTCTTGAACAAAGTTGATCTCAGCAAGTTCTCATTTATCAACATTTTTCAAACATTTGCCACTAGTCCAATACCCCCAGAGACATCAATGAAAACAAAAAATGGATTACAAAAATGACAATTGTCTGAAGACCCTATAATATATGCCTAGATGCATGGCCATATGGGGTTATGATCTTAGTTTTAGGTGTGGCTAGGATACACGATTTCACACAGGTTCCTTTTAATTATCATTCTCTATTTAGTGAAATTGAAGACGTCAAATCTCAAGAATTCATTAAGCTCTATAACAACCAACTCTCGAGCCCTCAATGTTCACTTTTCAAATTGAGATACATGAAATATTCAAGTAGATAAGGATTATTTCCACTAGCTGTTATATTAAGTTTCAGGGGAATCTTTATGGTTGGTTAGCAAAAGAGTCTACTCACCAATTCTTTTGGTGATAACTAATTTATAGCAATTTAAACCAAACAAAACTAGGTTGTGAAAGCTTATGGTGTTGGGGGAATGGCAAGGTGTGAGGATGATTTTATGGTAAAGGGCCCAATTTCAGATGGAAGCACCATAGGTGGTGAAACGGGGAAGGTACATGGATGAAAACCATAAAGCACAAGTAACACATAAGGCACAGTTAGTTGGAAGGTTTTTTCCTAGCTTGAGATTGAGAAGAGAAACTTATTTTCATTTTATTCCTTTTTTATGGGGAGTAGGAGATGATCATCTGGCTACTCGAGTTTCCCAGGCTATCTCACAACTTGTTCGAGGATAGCCGGGAATGGTTTTAGATGACTCCTTGTATTGAGCTTCTGGAAAAGAGGGGGAAAAACACGTTGCAAAATTACAATATACAACACATCAAAATACAATATATGAGTAAAATAATGTCCCAACATATCCAAGGACTTTCACCAAGAAATTGGGTATTATGGGAACAATGAAGATAAGTCACTGCTTCAAGTAATCAATATATAAAAAATTCATAGGAATTTCAAATTTGCATGATTTGTTAATGTTGAAAGGCTTTGCATCACATTTACTACTAACCAGACTCATAGGTTGAAGTCATGGGTCAATCATTAATAGAGAAACTATTTTGGCCCATTTCCACTACTGTCTTCTGCATAATTTCAACTATAATTTTCAAGTTTTTCTACAAGAATGTCAAATTATTAACTCTTTTTGCCTAGCCAAGTTTTTTTCCATGATAAGTTTCCATACTTCGAAGTTCACACAGAGATACCTAATCTATGATCCCATTTAATTTTCACATAAAATAAGAATTTGCTACTCTATTATGTATGTATATTTTTTGTTCACTCAAATATAATGCAGAGAGTTTTGAACTCTTGTTTTCCAAGGCCATGATTATGCTCAAATACTTCCATTTCCGAGTTTAATATTCGAAAACACCCATATGAGATGATAATTTATTATTTGACAAAGAACGTGTTCGCATAAGCAGCCATTTAAGGGAAGATCTAGAGTGTCTCCACCCTAAACTCAATTCATCAACTCAAACTAATGTATGCAGGCTCTTAGAGTGCCTCAAACCAGCTTTAACAGTCTTTACTTTGGGAACAATTTTTATTTTAATTATGAGTTGACACGAGCTAAGTTAGATGGCCTAAAATTTGTTTATTGAATTTATAGGAGAGGTCCTCAAGAAATTAACCAAATAGGAGAAACTGAAGCATTCTCCTTCTAAAAAGTTTGAAGGTATTCACCATAAAGAAAACCATCACAAAAATCAAATGATTCAATCCAAATTGTTTATTTCCATTCAAGAAATAAAATTAATTTAGATAATAAGTTCATATTCGCATACGGTGAATAAAAAATATTCTCATCCTCATGCAGTCAGTCCTTGCAGGAAAAATTTAGAACTCATTGGGGTTATAATTTATAAATAATAACTTCCCCTATACTCAACCATCGGAAGACCTTAAGGGCATAAAGCCATAGTGGCAACCAAAAAAATTGTGAAAGAGACCCAACTCCAAATGAATATAAGGGTTTAGTTTTAACATAATAAAAATAGTGTTTTAAAAAGAGAAGAGAAAATTAACGTTAGAAAACGCAAACGAAATATATATGTATTTCCTTTTCACAAAGATAAAGGTAGAAAACCTACGCCATAATGTTTTTCCATATAATAATAACATGTCCACAAGAATAGAACTTAGAGGCAATTTGTAGTTCAAATGAATAAGATAATGATAAATAATCTCGAACAACTGTAAACTTTGAAGCTCTAAAACTACCAAATAAACACAAACACAAATCAATATAGAGCTGTCACAGTAATTTAAAATATCGACATATTAGATCAAAAAAGGGGAAGAAACTATGGAATGGATTTAAGCCAAGAATACCATTGGTCTGTATAGTTATTGGTAAAAATAAAATTATTGGAGAGACAGAAAGGGTATTGAGGGCTTAAATGTTTACCTATGTTCTTCCTCGGTCCATGGAATTCCCTTATGATGTTCCTAGTTGGATTTGGAGTTCCCATTTCCCTTTCCACTACTTTTGGATGTCAAATTCACATAAACAGAAAAATGGGTTCCACCTTTCTTGGCACTTCCATTATCAATAGCTCGCTCTGCATTCACCATCAAGGACATCAAACAAGAACGAATTTTTTAAAACTCGAGGCTTGATGTATAGAATGAAGTATGGTAAGCCTCTTGCTCAATGGCAATTTGTTCCACTTCTGACAAACTATTCTCAATCTCAGGATTCTCTTTAGTGGCAATTTGGCCAAGGCTGGCTCCAATATCTCCTCAGGAAGCCTCTTCCATACATAGAGAACCATTGGAATCTCTTCTCTGCATCAATTTTTTGCTACAGATTTCTCAGTATGTTCATTTTTCGAAGGAACTCATTCAGAACATTCTAGTAGCACCGACATTAGATTTTCAGAGACCCAATGACTCATTTTTTATTAGATCTATGGATTTACATGAACCCTTGCTTATGAATTTTGAGGTTTTTCTTCCAAATGCTTAGATATAACCATTTTATACACTCAACTTTTCTCCTCCAACTTTGAGATTATGCTCGATGCCGGTTGAGTCAAAGTGAACCTCAACTGTTCCTGCTTTACCACATCAAGTTTGAAATGCCTTGAGAGATTGAACCTCATCTAGAGGAAAATTATGTCGAAGGCATTGAGGGAAGTCAGTTTGGGGTTGGGGAAGGCCGAGAAACCATCATCTACTTATCCAACTTGAACATTGTTGTCGGCCTCCAGGTGCTTGAAGCTCAAACGGAACCAAGAAACCTTTATGAGCTATGGAACAGTGGTCCTCATCGGAGAATTAGGGTTTAGCATCCGGATAACCAGATGTTAGACTTCACAAGGGAACTAGGGAAGACATTGGAAATCCCCCTATAGATATTCTTATACATAACTATCAAATTCACATCTTGGAATGATAGGTATCCTTTATGGAGCACGAATAGTATGACCATAGGACCAGATGTTGGTCTATACTCTTTCATATCCCTTCTTGGTTATCACGTTTGGCGAAAAATATGTTTGGTGTGGTGCATGACGTGTGGAGAAGGTTGTCCTGTCTGAACTGCTTCGGTAGCAAATTGAGGCCGAAGACGATGACCTTCATATCACCATTTTAATCTAACAATAAGTTGTTCGGGTTCAAATCCCGGTGATACACACCCTCACTATGGCATAAATCAACTGTGATAATCATCTCCTGAAGATATCATCGTCGAAGCTCAGTAGTTCATATAGGACGTCTTTACCTATGTGAACTGAATACAAGTCTTCAATGAATTCGTAACTACTATCTCCTGATCAAATGATTCAACATTTATCAATTGTCTAACATATAATTTTAGGGTGCATAATGATGACAGGTGGGCAACAGGGGAGTTGATTTCAAAGGGGGAATGCCTTACAGCGTAAATATATACATAATTCACATTAAATTAATTTACATAACATGTACATGTACATTCAAATTGAAATGTTTTATTATTATTAATAATGTATTTTTAAGTATATGTCAATATTAATTCATATTAAAATATTTTATTTTAACAATGTTATCGACATAAATTAAAATCAGTTCATATAGATCTTCAAATAGTTTACACAAATCTCTTGTTGAAATATTTTCGAGATCACATTTATTTTAATTTTTTTTTATTACATTATTTTTCTTTTCTTTTTTCCAAAGAAAAAAACAAACTTTTTATTCATAATAAAAAGTTTTAAGTACATGTCGCGGTTCCTTTTGTTGTATAATAAACCATCATAACACCTGCTGAGAAGCTATTCTTTCTCCCCTTAAAAGAGAGTTCTTTGGGTCATGTCGAGCCTCCTCTAATGAGGAAAACAACTCCCTTTCTCAGTGATATCAAAAAGAGTCAAAACAATTTTACAGTTTTACAGATAAGGACATTTTCTCACATCATTTTCCGGGCCTCCTCTATCAAGGAAAACAACCCACAACAAAAACCAAGGAAAGAGCATTACTAACATAAAAGACTAGGAACAGGTTTCAGGAGGACAGACTTTCAGCTGTAAGAAAAAAAAGTGAAACTAGAAAGACCCTTGCTGCTATGCTGAGGCAGCTGCCTATGAGGAGCCTGGTCTGAGTGGTGAACACCTCCATTGATTTCCTCCTCTATTCTCCAGCTGCCTAGATCTTGTTGTAAAACTTCTTTAGAAAACTTGTCCGCGTCTTCGTTGTGTTCCCTGTAGATATGATGAATGGAGAATGTGTTAAAAGATAGTTTTAATTGTTGTATTTCTTCTAATAAAGGAAGAAAAATATAATTCTGGCATCTGCTTTGATCATTTGCCTATTTGATCACATTTAATGAATCCCCAAAAATCTGACTTGTAAAGATGTTCCTGTGGATCAACCAGCATAGGAGAAGTTTTAGAGCAAATACTTTAGCATAGTTATTCGAGCCATTGCCTAGTCCTACAGAGGCTTTTAGAGAATGTCTTTTTGTAATATGAATGATTAACCCTGCTCCAGCTTTGTTATTTTGAGAGGCTCCATCAAAGTACGCCCAAGGTACTCCTTCCTTGATTTGTTCTTCTTTAATATGTGTAGGCATCCTTTCTTCCTCAGACTCCGGAATATTTGAGTAAATTGAGGTACCATTACATTATTTTCCTATTTACAACATAATTTTTTTATTTTTATTTTTTTATTTTAAGCAAACAAACCACGGATAAACTTACACATCCCCTCATACCGTGTTGTAGAATGAGCCTCTCCACTCGATAAACCTTACACGTCCCCTCATACTCGATTGTAGAATGAGCCTCTCCACTCAATAAATAATATTACTCTCTGCTCAATAAATAATATTAGTTAATAATATTTCTTAATTTTTGGTAATGCTAATATTTTATTATTTGTTTTATTTTTGTGATGATATTTTGTCTTTGCTAATTTTTTTGTTTAGTTGAACTATGTTTAAGCTAAATGGCAAGTACTAGCTATTTTTAACCCTTCTCTCGAAAGAATTAATTTGAAACACAATTTGGCCCACCCAAGAAGAAGAGCTAACTAATTGGACCCTAAAACATTTAGTGGGTAAAAACAGTCAAATAAGAATACGCTAAAAGCTCTAGGTTTGGGTTATGTTAACAAGAGTTGAGAAAAAATAATTTAATAAAGCAACCAAAAGCCCATGCCATGGTTATTTGGGTAATCAATCAGACTATAAATATATGGATTCATTGCCCTTACCTCATATCGCTCATGTCATATTGTACGAGCAAAAGTTCGTTCATACGTTCTTGAGTTCTCTTCGCTTATACACACAGAAATTCAGTCCTTTCTTTTTATTCAGATCATATTTTATTCGGATCATCCATTAGTTGGGGAGCCATGTCCTCGGAAAGCAAGGTGACTTTGAAGAGCTCAGATGACGAATTGTTTGATGTCATGGAGGCCGTGGCATTTGAATATCAGAACATTAAGTACATGATCGAGGACACTAGCACCGCCAACGCTATTCTGCTGCCAAACCTTTCTAGTAAGTGTTAGTTTTACTTTTTGGGTATTCCTAATTACTTTAAACCCTAACCAAGATCTACTCCTTTGTAAGAAATTGAAAATAATGCACAGCGGAACTTACTTTCCATCTTCTAAAGCTCCTGGTCTTGACTTGAGTTGTTGGCTCTTGAATCCTTCCAAGAGCTTGCAATCCTTTTCTCTGGCTATCCTTGATAGAGTATCAGGTCTTCAATGGAGCAGACAATTTTCTGAGTTGATTGCAAGCCTTGGAGACTCAGCCCTTTTATAGCAGTCCCAATCCTAGGGCAACCGAAATTTAGCCGTCAAGAAATCTGGACAGCCGAAATTTAGCTGTCAAGAAATTTATTACTGCTATTATTTCAATCAATTATAATCGGTCCATTAACAATTATAATTGATTAACATTATTCTATATGTATTTGTATCCAAATCCTTATTTAAATACGTTATATGCCATGACTTAAATAATCACATTATTTGGCATATTTAATCATTACATAAATGTAATCTTGCTGACAGTATTTGATATCATAATCATAATGCACGCATGTCCAACCTAATTATTGTAATTAGACGTCGCTAAATCCAACAATCTCCCACATGGACAAGTGAAACCTTTTGATTATATATCCTTAACTTTATTGCATGCAACTTTTCTGTCTTTACTTATCATATTTCTTAAACAATTCCGTCCATCAATTATGTTAACAAAGGACTTAAGCGGCAATTGTCACATTTATTCGCAACTAAACTGACATAAATCATGCTGCCAACATAACTGAATGACATGAATCTGATTTGGACATATAGTTTAGAAATTACACGCAAGTGTGATTAGACGTGCCTATTTCTAATTGAGTCACCTTTACTTTACTGTATGAGGCCAAAAATTTAAACTTTAAAGAAAAAAATAATGAAACTGAAACTGAATGCAACTTGTATATATCATCAAAAATGTTTACAATTGCATTACATAGAACATCAAAAACAAAACTTAAAACATATTCAGACTCCCACATTTTCTAATCATCCTAAACAGATATTACTTCCATACAAGCAACATGTTGGTGAAACTTCTTGGGTGGTAATCCTTTAGTAAGAGGATCCGCAATCATGGAGTCTGTACCTATGTGTTTTATACATAATT